>JARYHS010013109.1:0-75007 GCA_031002005.1 Vandiemenella viatica | reverse complement strand
TCAATGTTTGCGAAACTTTTTTACTACCGAAACATAACTATCGTTTTAGTTTATAAAACGAATCACCTGAAAAAGATTCTTTTGGTTGGGCCAGTGTCAATTTTGGATAGTTTTCTGGCTGTACCACCTACAGCATGTAGTACTGTCTTTGTAGTTGTGTATAATGGGTTGAATAAGCTAAGTGATGAAATTAAGTGAACAGTGATTCAGGTCGTTCGGATATATATGAGCATGGTAGTACCTGTGCACACCATTGGTAGGTGGGCTTCACTAGCCATGGTCTACGCCTAAGTAGAAGGAGCAAGTGGGCACTTTCTCAGTTATTAGCTAAAGCTGTAAGAAAAACCAACTGCCAGTTATGATGTTGTCATAAAGTGGTCAGAAAGGTGCCGTTTTTAGGTTAGGGGATGTTGGTGGTTAGATGGAGAGGTATGATCAAAATACTGATTGTAGAACCACGATTTGCAAAAGTCACAAATACTAATGAAACAGATGAAGCTACTGTAACAATACCTGACGGGGGCAGAACTGGGAAGGAGAAGATGAATGCTGAAAATATCGCAAAGCCAGTATTAAGAGTATTACTATTGAATTATAAGTGTATAATGAACAAAGTAATTGAATTTGCAAACTTTATAGAGGTACACAAACTACGGGTAATTATCGGGGTAGAGTCTTATTAAAAAGAAGAAGTACTACATGATGAGGATTTTCCCGATGGTTACAGAATGAACCGCAGAGATAGGGGAGCGTTTTGTGGAGGGGTTTTCATATTGGGTAGCAACGATTACTACTGCTCACTAATTTTTATAGATGATGACTGGGGTTCGGATCTTTATCACCAAAAAAAAATCGAGAAATATGCTGGCAAATATGACCTTAAAAATAGGCAAATGTGACCTAAATGAAATAAAATATGACCAAACATTTAATTTTATTCTACATTAAAACATGCTCAATTCTACATCATTTATTTTATGTGGTAGTGTCGCTTTTATGTAGACAGCATAATTTGATTCCGTGCACTCACTGTAACATTGGAAATTAATTTTTTTCGAAAATTATTTTCTTGTTACTTTAAAAGAATAGATTACTAGATTATTACTTTTAAAAATGGAATTTTATTATAAATTTGTTGCGGATTACTGTACATACAATTTTTGTTTGATGCCAGCATTGCAGTATATTAGCATATACAACTTCGACGCACCTTTAAGCCACAGCATATACATCTTACAAGTTTTCGTAGACGAATTTTCTCATGTTGTCGCTTAAAACTGTTTTTTACTGTAAGAAGCACCATTCGACATCACAAGATGCCACGGGAGTGTACTTAAACAGAGTCAGGTCCCTGATATTTAATTGTGGGTCGTCTTCAGTCAAAACACATTCAACACCATGTAAAATTTCACAAACAGTTTTATATCCAGTATTCCCACGCAACACTTTAGAAAGTTTGTTTTTAAGCAAACTAGCCGCACTACCCCCCCTAATTGGCCTACTCGGTTTCCAAACTTTTCACAACCACCCAAACATTCATCCAGTTCTATACCAATTTCTTTAAGATGCGATATTACAGTTGTGATGCCCGAGAAACTTTACTTTATGTACGCCAAATTTCTGAAGAAATTGCTGGAAAAGAGTTTTTGGTCAATTTTTATGGAAGATGCGTTACTGCTATCAAAATTAGATTCTATTTTCTTTATGTTTTCATGGTGTTCACAGTAATAGCTAACTGTATCGAATGTGCCTCAACGAGTAAGTGTTGGTTGATGTGGAAGGGGGACTGAAGGTGCTTTAAATTCTGCCACTCTCACTGGAGCTTTGACAAAAATCTTTTTCACATTTGATATTAACCTATCATTTTAATCTTACTTCCTCCGCAACTCTATGTAATCCATGAGTGAGACCAGTTAAATGCACCTTCGAAAGATACATTATCTTAAGACCTTTTCCTGCCTTTACCATCTATGACGCACTGTCAGTCACACATAGTAAGACATGTTCTTGCTTGACTTCACTTTTCCATAACAGTTTCATAGCGTTGTCGAAACGGACTGCAATTGTAGAGTGGTTTACTTATTCAAGAACTTCACAGTCCAGTAAAAATATATCACCTGGTCTGTTAGCAAGTAGGGTTCCAACGATAACATTTACAACGTATCTCCCACAAACATCAGCACTTTCATTCATTGATACCCAGATCTTATTGATGGCTATCTCAGTAATGATTGCCTGCAATACATTTTCATAACAAGACAGTAAATAGTTCTTCCTCAATGTTGATTCGGTTGGAATCGTCTGTGTTGTGTTTTTCTCCAAGAAGGATTTGAAATGTTCATTGCTCAGTTTACTATAGGAGATGTTGGATGATATCATCATTTCCAGATTTCTTTGGAAAAACATAACAATTTCGAAGATGATGAAGCTGTAGATATATAAAAAAATCGCTGTTTGCTTTATCGAGATGAATGCCGTGATACGTTATTCTTGTATCTTGTTGTATCACAATGCTGCTGCACATGATATCGTTTTGTTTTAGTCACTTTAGTTTCACATAATTTACAAGAAAGAACTCTTTCATATGTACTAAAGCTATCCTCTCCAAATTCTTGTACGTAACTCCGTAATTTCTCACTTTCAGAAAATTTTGTCTTCGGCATGGCGGTACTCACTGATCCAGTGCAGATTTAACACTGACTGAGAATTCTTTTCAAAAGTATTGGTGACAGTACGCGAGTGACCGAAGGCTTTGTGCTTTTCTCTACGCATAGAGTCTGGTATGTGGGGAATGGCTGACCTTGCTAGGGATGGTATTTCCGTTAAGCAGCTGTTTGTCCGTACTGAGGACCATAAGAAGGCAATTGGTTCCTCTCAACTCATATATGGGTCCCTGCAATGGACGCAACTCCCGCGTTACCGTTTTAAGTGAGACATTGATTGACGTGGCTCGATACAGGCATGCTGCTGGTCGGAACATTAACGTTAGAGAGTTACAATATTTATAACTTTAATTCATGACTGTTGAGTTCTGACCAATTCCGTGACAATTAGTTTTGTTTCTTTCTCCAATGTATAACAGGAGTACATTTCTGTGAATAATTAATCTTAATTTCTTCTCATCTACAACTTCTATTAAAAAATTACCGCATTTTTCCTCAAAATATAAACATAAGTATTATTGTAATATGACCACAATTAGGAAAATGTCCTGAATATTTATTTATATACTATCTAAAATACATTTAAATGCAATCAGAAACGGTGAATCAGTGTTGAATTTGGCATTTCAGCGCAAAAAGAAGGCGGAAAAAAATATGACTTGTCCTAAAGATCCATGAATTACTTGGGGTAGTATCCTGAGGTATAAAAAAAGAAAAGAATAGGGTTTTGGCTGCTTACCGTAGTGGAAGATTGAATGATAAAGATGGAGCTCTTAGGGAGAAATTAAATTCGTACTCAAAACCGAGCGTGGTGGTGTAAAGGCTAGCATTCTGGCATCGTATTCGGGAGGACGGCGGTTCGAATCCCCGTCCGGGCATCCAGATTTGGGTTTTCCATGGTTTCCCAAATCATTCCAGGCAAATGCCTGGATGCTTCCTTCAAAAGGCCATGGCCGAATTCCTTCCCATTCCTTGCCCACCATCCTTTCCCGTCTCTAAAGACCTCGCTGTTAGAGAGACGTTAAGCAGATAAAAAGAAAAAAAAACCTACTAAAAAATCAGAAGTGAGAGTCGAATGGTCATTATTAATGGGAATTTAAGTTTATTACGTGCAAACTGGGTCGGAAACAAGATTAATAACACAAGGGAGTAACAAGGGAAGGAAGCTTTACAGAAGTGGTAGAGCAGAACACAATGGGACGAAACATGATGGATAGCTTTCTAATAAACCCTGATGATAATCTTGTGGTGTGTCTAATAACTGAAACAAAAAGTGGTCATGATGCAGTTCTTATGGATATTAGAGGAGTAAGTAAACCAGTGGCCAGAAATGAAGGGGGAAATATGTACAACTATAAAATGGCAGAGATTTTGAAATTGAAGAAATACTTCAGGAGAAGTTTCAGCAACTGGAATGATAGCACAAGTACAGTGGAGTCGTAGTGAGAAGAGTTCAGACAGATAATAAAAAAGGGTGAAGAAGTATTTATTCCGAAACAGAAAATAAAGAGATGTACACAACTATGTACCATAATTGGGAGGTGATGTGGTTAAAGAGGTTTGTGAAGAGAGAACATAACAGAATTGAGAGAGAGCAAGGCAGTAGGGAAAACCTGAACAACTAAACCAGGAATTAATAATAGCAAAGAAGGTGGCTACAGATGTTTATGAAAAATATTATTGGTGCAAGGGAACCACAGACGGATACATCTAGAATTTTGTATCGCTATGTTATAAAACTGATGGGAATGGAGGGTGTTGAGATAAACGTAGACAAGGATGGAGAAGTAGTTACTGAGGTTTTAAAAAAGGCAGTGATTTTAAGTAACAGAATTAGTGAGACCGTTAGGGAGGGTGTAAATCGAAGAATTAGCTTATCCACACAGTTAAAAATGAGCAGACATATAATTTGAAATTCATCCTGAGGCTATCATGTAGAAACTAACAAAGGTGATAAAGCATAATGGGGCTAGCATAGATAATATTACTACGCATACCGAGCGTGGTAGTGTAATGGTTAGCGTTCTGGCCTCGCATTCGGAAGGACGGAGGTTCGAATCTCCGTCCGGGCATCCAGATTTGGGTTTTCCATGGTTTCCCGAACCACTTCAGGAAAATTTCGGGATGCTTCCTTCAAAAGGCCATGGCCGAATTCCTTCCCATTCCTTGCCCCCCATCCTATACCGTCTCTAAAGACCTTGCTGTTAAGAGACGTTAAGCAGTTAAAAAAAAAAACAATATGACATTTTACCTTATCTTGAAATGCTATTAAAATTGAGCCTGGCTACTTGCTGCTTAAGAGAGGACTGGAAAAGTGCGATAATAGCACCGGCACATAAAGGAGGAGTGACAAATAGCATAGAAAATAATATTCTAATCAGTTTAACATCAATGGTAGGAAAATTAATGGAGAGATCAATATAAAACCACAACAAAAATATATTTGAGAAGTGTAATTGGTTTTCAAGTGGACAAATGGCTTTAAAGAAGGATATTCATGAGAATCTCAGTTAGTACGCTAAATGCAAGATATTTCGGATGAAATAGACAAGGAAGGCCGGGTGGATAGTGTAGCACTTGATCTTTCAAAGGCATATGACAGAGTGAAGCATAAAGTGTGGTGGTAAATAAGGCAAAAACTATTGGATTCTATAAAGAAGTGACTTGCTAGGTAGAGGGATTTTTAAAAGGTAGATAGCAAAACGTTAAGGTAGGAAATGCAGTATCAAAAAAGTGAAAGTGAAAATGGGTGTGCTGAAGGATAGCGTATTTGGACCGTTGCTATTCATTATTCTAAAGAATGATTGTGTTGATGATTTACTGTCAGAAGTTAAGACGTTTGCGGATCACTTAATGTTATGTAATATGTTCAAAACTGTAGAAGACTGTGAGCAGTTGCAGGATGATCTGGACAGGATATCTAGGTAGGTAGGTCAACATTGGATGAAGATAAATGCAAGGAAGAGTCGTCTTATTAGGTACACAGATAGGTTGATTATGATTACATGGTGGAAAAGAAGTACTCTTTAATAACTTGAAATGTAAATACGTTGGCATGATATTTGATAACAAATTGAACTGGTCAGACACATTGGACAAGTAGTAGAAAAAGGTTTCAAAATCCTTCACTGGTCGGAGAGAGTGGTGAGTGGAGGTATTAGAAAAGTAAGGGTATTCGGTTACAAAACTTTGGCCAGGGCATTGCTTTAATGTGGTGGTGTACTATGGGATCCACATTTTGGGTATCAAATACAGTTGTTGGAGGGGGTGCAGAGAAGGACTGCTAGAATTTTCTCTGAAAATTGTCGCAGAACACAATCTGTAACCGATATGATAAAGGAGTGGGAATGGGAGTCATTGGAAGACAGGAGGAGGGTGAAGTGAGGCATTGGTGGTGAGGAGTAGAAAGATATTGGTGTAAGAATTGGGAAGGAAAATATGACCATGACCACAAGCTGGCACTCGATTTCAGGCACAAAGGTGTGGTAAGATTTTCTTTTGTAGGTAAGGGGGTCAGGAATTGGAATAAGTAACATAGAGAAATGATTAATAATTTACCAAAATCTTTGAAAGAATTTAAAGCTGAAATTTGTAGAGTGTAAAAGTAACAGGGTACAGGAAAGTGAGAAAATGGTGAGTACGGAAATTGCCACAGGAGGGTGGGTTCCATCGCATTTAAATTAAACTAATATATTCAAACCTATATTGAATCATGTACATAAATATAATCAATCAAAAAGCTAGTAAATGTTGATCATTAAACAATTAGAATTCTTTTATTCAACTAAGTCTGACATCGCTGTCAGTAAATTAAAACCAAGCTAAAATTTGAAATGTACTACCAGCAAATTTTGTAGATTTCAAATATTCTACATCTTATATGATATTTGTAGAGTATACACTTTTTTAAATATGTTTATGGATAACCACAATATGATAACATGTAATTACCACACCACGCACATTTCCAATTGACCTTGCATATTTTAATGGTTATCGCTTACTAAATATGATAAATTACATTTTCTGTATTGAAACCAACAACAATATTTACAATGGCATCGGTCTATACAAACTACCGAATTCTCTATCTAAATAAATTACTGAGTTAACTTTATGTTCAGTAAGCCATTAAGTGACTACGAAATGAGTGGTACTTTACATCCTCTAGTGATGGTATTACTGAGACGCAAAAAAATTGATCAACTTTTTATCTGCTTATTATAAATTAATTAAATTACAAATTTCACAAAAAATTTTGACAAAATTTGTAGATGAAGTTTTATACTTTAAATTAATCTGAATACCAGATGGTTTATTAATATTTTACTGCACATTTTTTGAAAATCAGTTTAAAATGCAAGGGACGGTATTTTAATTGTTGAAGTCTTAGAATCTGACGTGCCTGAGATGTTGCCAAAACGGTTCCGAAACAAGCAACTAACATAGAATCGTTGGTGTGCTGTTGAATGTCATGTATCTATCGGGGGTGAATTAAACATTGCTGTAGGTTTGACAGTGATTCTTCAACAAGAGATGAGATGTCTTTTAGCTTATTTTGCTACCTTAAATAGGAGCAGAAAAAATGAGTTATTGTTTTAAATAACCTTAATGATTAAATAAATCGCAAGAGTGCTAGAGACTGCCGGTTTGTCGCCATGACTGTAAACCCAACCCATGTATCCCGTTTGTTTGGAATAATTTACTGCCTTCTTCTACATGTCGCAGTTCCTCTGCTTGCTGATGGTAAGGGAATGCAATAAACAAATGCGTAGTACTTATATTTATCTTGTTCTTAAATAGTTCCTCTCATCATGACTAGTGTTTGTTAAGTTTGTTGATTTCTTGGGACGCCACTTCCACCAATGTTATTGTTAAAGTCTCAGTAAGTTACACCGAGATTGATATTTTCGTTATATGCAACATATAATTTTGATATTGCGAGAAGATTTGGCTTAGTGTCACTTTTCCAATATACGTACTAATAATTCTAAATTTCGTGCTAGGAATACACCTTAAATGTCTAGCAGATGATAAGATTAAATTAAGGAAAAAAAACTATTATTGATTGGCTACTCCCTAGAATTATTTATTTCGAAGGTATCTACAAAACAATTGCCAGTAATTTGTGTAAATGTAGGTGATGTAATTAATGTACCTACCATGTTTGTTGTGACTGTACATCTTCTGGAGTATTTATCTGTTTTGTTATGGAATTGTTTATCTGTAAATTGACAATTTTCCATATCCCATAGAGCAAGTCTTTTATATTGAGATCTATGGAAAATGATTGTATTGTAGCCCTATTTGTTGGATATTCAACAAAATTGTAATGCAGTACTCGTAGCTTACTATTTTAAACCATGTCTGCAGTTACTGACAGGTTTTTTGGGTCTACTGGAGATCGCGATTCCGCTACAACAACATATAGTAATATCGTTGGAATACTGATGTAGTCAGTCGTAAGACGTATTATTATCAAGCAGTAATTCCGTTGTAATACAGCCTGGACCATTATTTTCAAGCACAAATTATGTTGTAATACAGGCTGGACCAGTATGAAACCGTTAAATGTACTTAGGGAATAATTTATAGTGGAGACTTGCGTTTGACCACTGCAGTATTATGATGACAACTCCTGGCGGAATCGCGATCTCCAGTAATCCCGGTTTTTTACTAGCATTAAAATGATTCGATAGTTTTTTCTCTCATGGTTGTAATTTCACTGTTTGCATTTGAAAGTCAAAATACCGTTCTACAGTAGGCTTAATTGATATGCATATTGATTTATGTATCCTGCCTTGAAATGCATATAGGGTAGCTGTAAAATAAGAATGGAGAAAGAAGGACTTGTGGTATTCGCTTCAAATTTACCACATACGTTCTGTGGTCATACCTTTTAAGAAAAAGTGTACAAGAAAGCAAAATCACACTTACCTTAGATGTGAAGCAACATAAAAGTTACGAATTAACACTTCAGAAAAACCGCCATTGCACTACATATTGGCAACTCAATGATGATGTTATTGTAAAAACTCTGGCTTTACATGATCACAACAACTGTTAAATCTCTGATGAATTTTTCTGATACAATATAAATATGTTTCAGTGCAGTGTGTAATAGAGCAGATGCGAGGATATTTCCATGTGAATTGTGATTTTATTTGCTATCAATAAAAAGCAGATATCACGCCGAGAAATATATTTTTTCTTTTGCGTGAACCATCCATAAACAAAAGCAGCAGAACCAATTTCTTTTGGCACTATTTAGCGGTGAGCAGTACAATTTGTGGCAAATTGCTGCTTGCGATTGGTCGCGATGTGCGGCCATCAGTAGCTGATTGGATGTATAATTTATATATGAATCCGCGTATTACAATACGTTTACTTACTGAGTAATAAAATTGCCTTTGAAACACACTCGATTTAATGACAAAAGGTCGTAGAGGCTTTTCTTGATTCTATTAATCCGACATCGACTGATTTATATTTTATTCCGTTTTTCAGAATTTGCTCACGTGGCTGAAATTGTTATTAGGCCTACGATTGTGCATACGAAAATATTTACCATTTATAAAATATGACTTCATCAACAACCTTTCGCATTTAGGTTGTAATGCAGCCTGGGCCACAGTAATAATGATAAATACTATATGATAATTTTAAATCCGCAATATCGTGTGTTTACTTTTCACTATGTTCCAGGCTGCATTACTACTAAACGCATATTTGTAAAATATAATTTCGTCAATAGTCGTTCGAGTTTATGTTGTAATGCTGCCTGGGCCATAGTAGTACCGATACAAGACATGGAAATTTGGTGTTCGCAATATCGTGTCCGAAGGTTGTTTCACTGTGGTCCAGGCTGCATTAAAGCCTAAACGCAAACAAATTCATGCTGTCCATGGTTCTTTTCAACCTGAAGTCAATGCACTTAGGTTGAAATGCAGCCTGGACCACATTGAGTACAAGGTAAAATTTGGACACTGCATTACAACCGTCATAACGCCATAGCAGTATAATCAAATTGCATTTATCATAGTTGCTAGTGATTCTAGTCTTTCCTCCAGAGTGCGCATATTATCTTTGGCGCGACAATATGAAGTGATATGGCGATTTTCTGTTGCGTTAATTCGTAACTTCCATTTGGCTTCATGTCTAAGGTAAGTGTGATTTTGCTTTCATGTACACTTTTTCTTAAAAGGTATGACCACAGGAACGTATGTGGTAAATTTGAAGCAAATACCACAAGTCCTTCTTTCTCCATTCTTATTTTACAGCTACCGCATATAGTTTAGGAAATTTAGTAAGTACTATCCTTGATGCAAAATGTTTCCCACCTATTAAACTTGTTTACACGTTAATTAATTAAATAACGGTTTTAAATGTTTTAGTCAGTGACATTTAATAGCAAATTTCAATTTGGTACGTGGAGAGTCTATTTTGGATAAGCATTAGGTCCTTCATTTAGGTTGCACTTGTAGATGCAATTAATATGTTGCATATATTAGGCACAACCTACTTCAAAAGAGATTAGGGAAGTGAATCATTCTTAGTCTGTAATTAAATCTGTAACATAGCCCACTTCTACTTTTGATGGGGTAAGGATAGTTCATTTTTAAGGTTAATAGGTAGGCGGTGAGAAGACAGTAGTAGGTGACTGAAGGATCGTGGATTGCAGATACGGGAGATGAGTTGGTATCAAACAAGAATGTGAAGATGTTAGAGCAATAAAAGGGAAATTTGAGTAAGCAAAAATGATAAGTAATGACCAAAGCTGTAGTTTTTCTAGCTTAGCGATGATACACAAAACACTACAGTTGTTGAATCTAAAATAGGGGAAGGAGTGCTGGATGGTTAAGGATTTTCTGAGGGTTGTACAGTGTACATTAGGAGTTAGAATTGATAGTTGACAAGTGATCAGTTGTGAAGAGCACATAAAGTGGTAGGGAATGTACTTTATGCAGAGAGTAATAAATGGATGTACCAGGGAAGTAAGGGAACAGCGTTGTAATGTTTGAGACGGTATGGGATACACGTTCTTCTTCGCCAACTTTTCCAATTTTCTATGCTGAACCCAAATCACTCCAATCAAATGCCGGTGTGGTGCCTCCAAAAGGCAATGGTGGAATTCCTTCCCATTCCTTGTCCCCAGTCCTTCCCACCTCTAAGGAAAAAGACCTTTTTCCTAACATTTTGGGGTCTGCTGCTTTTGATGAGTTTTTTTACTCATAGTTGGCATGGTCAAATTTGGAGCTTTGATTTTACGGCTGCATGCCCTTGTTGACACCAACTATTGTTGTACCCACTGTTAGCTTGTATTACGTATGAAGGGGGAAGTGAAGAGTTGCTATCTGTCTGTGAAACATGAACTATGTTTTCTGTATGTAAATGTATTTTTTGTTTGTGAAATGTGTAGTTCATGAGGTGGACATTGGGTACCATCATGGCATTCACCTTGATGCCTGCAGAAAACTGCAGTCAAGACAGCTAGTATGTGGTATCTGGGCTCTTGCCTCTTAGAAACGGTTCTACAAATTTTCCGAGCCTGGGTAAAAACTTGTAGGATCCACACAATGGGTATCAAATGCAGGAATTGAGGGAGTTGCAAAGAAGGGCATTCAGTGTTGTATTTGGAAATTATTGTAGAAGACCCTCCAGTAATATAAATTATAAGTGAGCTCGGTTGGGAGTCGTGGGTGAGTGGTAATGTTCCAGCCTCACATTCGGGAGGACATGGTTTGAATCCCGGTCTGGTCACCTAGATATAGGTTTTTCGGTGGTTTCCCCAAATCACTACAGGCAAATTCTGGGATGGTTCCTTCAAAAGGTCAAGACCAAATTTGTTCCCGTTCCTTGCTCCAAGTCCTTTTCTGCCTCTAATGACCTGTTTCGACAAAGTGTAAAACCATAAGCAGAAAAAAGGGTTGGGAGTCACTGGATCATAAGAGGTAGGCAAAGAGGGTGGTAGGTATATATGAGACATACTTTGGAAATAGAACTTCAGATATTGAGTGAAGAATTAGGTGAAGTGTAAGGAAGGGAAGAAAAATCCATGGCAATAAATAAGCACATAATTTCATGTATAAGGAAATGGGGAGCTTTTCATTTGTAGGAAAGGAAGTCGGGACTGGAATAAGTTGTTGAGGCTGGTGCTTAACGTAAAAATGGGCAGGCAACACAAGTACCAGGTGTGTAAATATGAAACCGGAATTTGCCAATAGATGGCTCTAGCTATCAATGCAGTTACCATCAGATTTCATCATTGTCACCATTTTCTTTTTTTTGACATCTGATAGCCATTTTCAACCCACAACAATACAAGTTTCATACGACAGTGTAGTTTTCAATAATGTTGAACATTTTTAGTTTTGAGCCTCCAAACTACAATTTGCGGACATCATTGATTTTCTGTTACCATTTAAAGAAAGCTGCTGCAGAATGGCATCAAATGCTTATGGTGAGCTTCCTCTCGGTAAATCGCAATGTTTTGAGTGGTTTAAAAAATTCAAAAATGGTGATTTCGATGTGAGAAACGAATACAGTGGAAGACCTTCAAAGAAGTTTGTGGACAGCGAGTTTCAAGCATTGTTGGATGAAGATGATGCCCAAATGCAAGAAAACCTTGCAGACCAATTAAATGTAACAAGGGAAGCTGTCTCCACATGTTTAAAGGCGATGGGAAAGATCCAGAAGATGGGAAAATGAGTTCCACATGAACGGACTGGCAGACAGCAAGAAAAATGGAAAACCCCTTGTGAAAAGCTGCTTGCCAGGTATAAAAGAAAGTCATTTATCCATCGAATTGTGACAGGTGATGAAAAGTGGATACATTTTCAGAACCCTAAGTGTAAAAGATCATGGCTAACTCCAGCTGAACCATCAACGTCAAGGCCAAATTGCTGTGGAAGGAAGACAATGCTCTGTCTTTGTTGAGATCAAATGGTATGATCTATTACGAGCTACTTAAAACCTAGTGAAACTGTTAATTCTGAACTTTATCAACAGCAAATTATCAATCTGAATCAAGCATTGCAGGAAAAATGACCAGAATACCAGAAAAGGCAACACAAAGTGATTTTGCTTCATGACAACTTAACATCACATACAGCGAAACCGGTCAAGGAAATGATTGAAGCGCTTTGTTGGGAGATACTGATGCATGAGGCTTACTCACTTGACTAAGCTCCATCTGAGAACCCTCTCTTTACATTGATGGGACACACACTCGCTGAGCAGCGCTTCACTTCTTTTGAAAATGTACGAAAATGGCTCAATGGCTGGTTTGCATCAAAAGAAAAAAAAAAAAAAAATCCGTGGCATTCATAAATTTCCATAGAGATAGGCAATACTTCAAATAAGGTACTTTGTACTATTTTTACACAGTAAAAGTGTATTTCTTATGAAAAAATTCCGGTTTCATATTTACGCACCTGGTAAGCTTGTAGGGAAGTTGCCAGTGTGTAAGTATGCTCCATTATAAATAAAAGTAATAAGTATGGCCGTAATTTGTATTTATTATTTGCGGTGTACCAAAAAGAATTTCAGGTGTGATACAAATTAGGATATTATGATTATATGCTTGTGCAAGGATGCTGTAAACTGTGTAGTTTACACCACTGCATCAGACTTTGTGTTAGGTGGTCAAATTCTGAATTATAGGAACCCTTGATTTACTCTTCATCAGATTTAAGTAACAAGAAGTTATTTTTAGCAGTATTTATGTTACCATAATGTATTTCGATGTGTTTCAAAACGTGACTGTGCCATCTCTTCTTTCAGTGAGACTCTTCCACAAACTTCTTTACTCACCCATTATTTCTGCAACGTGTTTATTTTGCCCTACCTGTCCATTTGATTTTCATCATTTACTTACGTTTCGGATGCTTCAGTTTTCTTT
This sequence comes from Vandiemenella viatica, assembly GCA_031002005.1. Lineage (NCBI taxonomy): Eukaryota > Metazoa > Arthropoda > Insecta > Orthoptera > Morabidae > Vandiemenella > Vandiemenella viatica. The sequence continues at coordinate 61,444 of JARYHS010013109.1, read as the reverse complement.
CTTTTTTGGTGTCATTCCTGAAGTTCAAGGTGTAATTCCATAAAGTCATTGATACATAAATACAGTTTTAATAATTTACAAAACCAAAAGATTTCTCTCTTTGAAGAAAACTCATTTTCCTAATGCTATTATGCTTTTTAGGTCATTCTTAATTCAGGCAGCAGTTGTTATACCACTTAATAATTAATAGAATTATTGTACTTATACTGCATCTAATCCACTTTTTTCTCTTTATTTTGCTGTTATTGACATTTTTGGCACACTTTAAGATTTTTGTCTGGTTTCAGTTTAGTTCAAATTTCTCTCTCCGAAACACTTTGTTCATGCGACTCAGTAATTTCTTGATATTTCAACTACTATCCGCTCACAAAAGAATATCAGTAGCAAGTTATAGCTTACTGATTATTTGTCCTAGATCCCTCATGCCATATTCAGAATTTTCTCTCACATTCATAATGGCTTCTTCTGCATTTAAGTTTAATATCAGTGGGAATAGACTAGAACCTTGCTTAATACCTTTTTTAACTCTAGCTTGTCTCTTCATAATTGCCACCTGATTCTTAAACAGATTATAAATTATTATTTTATCTCAATATTTTAGGCTTGAGTAAATTTTTTAACACTGTGTCCCATCTAACAAAGTTTTTTCTAAATAAGTAATCACTATAAAAGTATCCTTATTTTTATTAATTTTCCTTCCAGTATTAATGTTTCTTCTCTTACTTTCCTACACGAAAACTAATTTCTCTTCCAATTTCTAATCGTCTGAATATTATCCTAGCTGGTAATTTTCAGCAATTTGATGTCAGACTTATCGTGTTATAGTTTACACATTTGTCATCTTGTGCTTTCTTTGGGAGAGTGAAAATTGTATTAAAGCTATTGGAATATCAATTTTTACAACCTTCTTTTATATCAGTTTGAATACTTGTATAATTCATTCATCCCACACGGATTTTAATAGTTCTACGGAGATATTGTCAGTTCCTATTGCCTTATTTGAGTTCATATCTTTTAAAGCTGTGTCAAATTCTGTGCTTAAAATAGGATTTACTACATTGTCTATATCAACATCTTAATTTTTCCCCCAACATCCCCATTGTGCATCTTGTATTTTCATTCCATGTGTTAGCTCTTTCTTTTGAGTTTAAGAAGTTTCTCATTAAGGCCTTTTAACGTTCACATATCATCACTTCATTTCTCCAAAGTTCCATTTATTTCTCTTAAAATTTTGTTGTTTGGTTTTTGTTAAAAAAACCTGCTCCTGGGTATGTTTTATAGTAAAGAACTTCACTTCTTAATCTCTGATTGACCATTATATAATCTAGCTAGTATTTGGCTGTGATTCCTTGGACATTTCGATTTGCATATGCTTCTGGTATGGTTCTTAAATTCCTAACACCCATGATATTAGATTTTCCTTGCCCTTATTGAACTACTCTTCAGTTATTGCGTTTATTTTACTTATCTTGTCATAGTATAATGGCCCTCATACCCAGACCTTTAATGAAATATTATTTTAAGAATTGTATATAGCAAGCTGGGACTTGATTAATTACTGTTTTGTATATTTTTGTGCAATTAATTGTGAATTTGTGTAAATGAACATTGTTTTATGGAGAGAAACTATGTAAATGCTATTTAATATGTTAGAGGACAGAGTATTATGCATGAAACATTGATTAAAAGTTTTTTAATTCTAAGTGTTGATGTGAGCCACGATGTTTGGAGGACAATTCTCTACTCCTTGGACTGGCTTATGTTGATAATTTTGTTTCTAAATATCTTTAATTTTCATTTCCATGCATTTCATGATGACTGTGAACAGTGCTAGAAATTTGTTTATAAATCCAGGCGTATTTGTTACTCCTAACTTTCAGACTCACGTGTAAAATGAAAATTTTCAGCCGTAATTATATTATAATTATGAAAATGCATGTAGTGACCTGACTGCCACCCCTTTGGGGATGACCCTCGAAGTCACTCTGTCCAGCCGAGCAGTGAGACAAGGACAGATTGCCATAGGTAGACATGGATAAGCGTCTGCATAGAAATCGACGGTTGTTCAGATATGAGTCATGTGATAGGATTATTACTTGGAAATCAGGGCTAATCATTGCTGAATATTTACATATTTATTTACGAAAGGTTTCTGAAGGCATGATACTGTACATATATTTACACAAAAATGGAAGTAGCTGTGAATGACATTAACCCTTTGACTGCTCTGGACGTGTTAACGTGCGTGGCTGCTACTGCGCCCAGGTGCTCCAGACGTGTATACACGCGCACCCTCGCCGCCCTGTCTGTGCTCCAGACGTGTATACACGCACCGCCTTGTCGCCCTGTCTGTGCTCTGGACGTGTATACACGTCCAGCCGCTCGGGTCCCTGTGTGCTCTGCATGCGTTAACGCGCTAGCCTCTTAGCGGCCCCTTCATGTAGCCGTATTTCCACTCAGGGTGGTTAGTTGTATTCCTTATTCGACCCTTGAGCGTTGGTAACTGCGATCTAATTTGTGTTTCTCTTTTCCTCTTAGTTTTTGCTGTGAAAATGGCACGCCATCGTGTTTGTACAGTGGAAGAAATCGTGTAGATTCTTACTAGAAGCGACAGTGAATATGATGTCATTGATATGGATCACAGTGATTACCCTTCGACAGGATCTCGAAGTAATAGTCTTAAGCCGTGTACATCAGCTAGTGGAAAGTGACCATTTATCTCCAAAAGTGAAAATTCTTCAGAATTTGAAGCTACAGATAGTGAGAGCGAAATGTGTTGAAAAAGAGAATGCTTTAATGACATGTTTGACCGCATGCGCTTGACGCTTAAGCTGCGGGATACAAGTGTGGATTAGGTTAACATTCCAGCAGTTTGTCATTTTTCCTGATATTTCTAACAGAAGATCATATGATATCTATTGCTGATGAGACCAACAGATACGTGAGAATCAGTTCACACTATATTTTCACTATGAAGTGGTATAAAAAGTTCTTTTTCCCCATTCTCGAATAATGATTTTAAATGCTCACGCTATTCGCAGAGTAGTAACTGGACAAAAAATGCCAGTTGCAGAGTTTCATCTGTCTCTGGTAAGGGGGCATCCATAAAATACGTGAGGTGTTTTTCCGGATTTCCGGACCCCCTCCCCCCTTTTTCTTGTGAGTTCTGGTTCGTGTGAGACCACCACCCTCCCTCCCGCCCCTAGAAATAGCCCTCACAACTTTTTGAGACCTTAATTTTTTTAGGTCTCAACCTTCCAAAGCTGCACTTTTCGAGGAAATCCCCCCCTGAAATCTACTTTTGCATCCTTTGTAGGCCTTTTTTTTAGCTCTGCAGTCCAACAAGACCCCCCTCTCCCCTCTTGTTAAGATTTCGCCGGACCCCCCCCCCCCACATCACCTCACGTAATTTATGGATGCCCCCTTAGAATATCGTCAAGGATGTACTGGGAGACATTTTTCAAATGTCATTCATATTGAAAATTCAAAAAAGAGCACACCAATGCGTATATGCGCTGTATGTTCGAAACACAAAGTGCGTCTAGAAACCAATGCAGAACATGTAATGTACCACTGCGTGTTGTACCTTTTTTTCAAGGCTTATCAAACAAAAAGAATTATTAACCATGGGTGACTGCAGAGTAATAATTATATTACATTTATACGCCTCTAAAACTAAACAAAATATAAAAAAATATTTTTAACTTGGCAGTGGCGGTCCATAGCCCGGGTCAAAAAGGTTGGAAAATATGTGCAGATTTTGTGAAAAGTATTCGGAAAGGTATTCTCTCCAGATAAATTACTACGCTCGCAAACAAAAAACATTTCAGTTGCTGTAATATCTATTTAGTATATGAAGTACCTGCATGTTTTCTTATGCAAGAGGAGCTTTAAACTGAAAAACTTTAGTTGTTATATTAACAGCATTTATTTTGTATCTGGCGTTTCAAATCGCAGAGCGACAGCAGAAGAACGCTGACTGAAGTGTCTTACTTGCAGGTTGTGGCTCTCATAACGTTGCTTAATTTTGCTCATTCATCTGTCCTCTATCCAAACATTTAAAAAAATGTATAAATTACACAAGTAAAACCTCTGGTTATACTGCAGATTTTATAGCTTACAATCTACTCCAGCACAATTTAAAATTGTAAGTAGGTTTAGAAAAAAAATATGGTATGCCAATATATTATATACCAAAATTGTGAAATATCTTAATACAATTATTGAGTTTTACACACTGGTCTTCATCTTCAGAGGTAACTTGTTTGATTCCTAAATATTTTCAAATTTTTTCCAATTCATTGTCAGTGGATTATTTCTTTTGAAATACTAATAAATCAACATGTAAACTACAAATTGGAAAATATTTTCCTTGATGTACAGATTCTAAGAATAATATTACTTCATAGTTTGGGAGCATAATTTATCAGCAAGATCGCTGAAACAAATACATTCAGTTTATTTAATATACCATAGTCACTTGTCTTTACAAGTGGTATAAAGTCAGTAATTTTACGAGACATCTCCCTTCGTTAAATTATTAACGCACGAACTAGATTTTTTTTTTTTTTTTTAATTTTTTTTTTTTAATTCGTGGTAATTCTCCGACACTGTTGCCACATCTGAACTTCAGAAACGTATCACAGATCAACAATACGACAGTTATTATAATTGAAATTAATTCAGTGAATTAAACCTTGAACACACAAAACTGAAAATAAGTTCTCAAATGTTATTTTTTAATTTAAGTTTTGATGCCTAGGCATATTTTCTACGCCTTTGACTGAGATTGCAGGTGTAAAACGAAAAAATTCAGGCGTAATTACGCTTAACGTCCGGTCAATTTGGAGCACTGATTGTGAATGATTTTGTATGAATTCTGTTTGTTTTAATGTGATTTTAATTGTTTCAGTATTCTTAGAATTCGAGAAAGGTCTGTTGGAACACTGAATTGTCCTGGAAATTTCTGTAGAGTCTGTATAAAGCGAACAACAGAGACGAATTAGTTTTGAAGGAGTCTCAAGTAAATTGAAAGTTAGAATTGCTGGATTGTATGTTTGTGCTTAGTATCTTTGGATCAAGACGATGTCTTGTTCTGTAATGTTGTTATAGAGTGCATGGAAAAATAAACATAAAAAAATGTGATTCTTCGAGTGGTTATTTCGTATAGCCAAATACCTATCAATAGTCCACTTGTAATGTTGGTATTTACATTTCTGCTAATATCCTTTGTGCAGACCTAGTTTCTATTCTCATGATTGTAATTTTGTCTCTGAAGGAGTTATGAAAACTCGCTTCTTTTCCTATTGTTCATTATAAACTCCCTGCTAATAGCTATTATGCTAATTAGCCTATATTACCAAACCATAAATCCTGCATGTCCTTCCATATAATCTTAATAATCCCAAACACATTTAACTGAAGTTATTCCATTTCCTTCTATAAGTTATCTAAGCTAGCTGTCCTATTCAAACTTCTAAAATTTCATTCTCTGACTCTTAGACTGTTTCTATCTCCTTTTCTAGTCTCCACCTGGAGATCCGAAAGGAGGACTGTTATACCAATGAAGAAGCTATCATTCCTTAAGTAACATTAGAGGATCACATGGCCTCGGTATACTGTTTCACATCTTTAATGCAGTGATTGCATTCTGCATCCCCGTATCATTGATCATTTCCAATTCATATATTGTTGGGTGCTGTTTCCAGCTTCAAAGGTATGAGGATGTCCTGAACCACTCCCCTGCACCTCCATACTCTTTTTGGAAGGTCTAGGGCAAGCAGTGGGTGCCTATATGAGGAGACAATTCATTTTCCAGAGGCCCATTGATACAATCAGTCGCCTCGCATTCGGGAGGACGGCGGTTCGAATCCCCGTCCGGGCATCCAGATTGTGGTTTTCCATGGTTTCCCAAATCACTCCAGGCAAATGCCAGGATGCTTCCTTCAAAAGGCCATGGCTGAATTCCTTCCCATTCCTTGCCCCCATCCTTGCCCGTCTCTAAAGACCTCGCTGTTGAGAGACGTAAAGCAGTTAAAAAAAAAAAAGATACAATCAGGGTGTACCATGTGAAGGAGAGGTTGATAGAAGCTGATACAATCTCTTGCAATCACTTACAATGCATTGCTTGAATTTAAGCATGTGAGGATTGTAATGTTTTCTGTTGTGTGAGAGGAGTGAAGGGGGAAATATTTACTGTTTTTTTTTGTTGGCAGCAGTTCAAGATCCAAAGATATTGTGGCATCTTAACAAGTCTTTCATCCTAGTTAAGATGATATACTTCTATAAGGCTACTGGTGTTAGTGGTTCAGCAATATTCACACACTGTGGAATAGTTCCGGTCTCGCTGCAGGCAACCCAATCTGTTCTCCATGCTTTCCAATGGTTCTGCTTATATTGTTTCTTCCTTTTTTTTTCTTCTTTTTTTAAAAAAGACATTCTTTTCTTTATTAACTGGGATGCCAAAAAATAAACAGTATTTTCATTTGACAGGGACTTGTTTGGATATTAAAATCCTTTAGTGTTTTGTTAATATGATTCAATACCAATAACATAAAATCCTCCATCCCAGTTTTTTATACACCATTTGTATGCAAAACCTTTAGGTATTTCAGACCTGTTGGAGTTTTTTTTTGTGTTGGGCCTTGCGCTTTGATACAATGTAAGTGACGTTAGCAAACCATGTGAGCTTTGTGTAACTGCGTTTTTGTAACATGTATATTTTAAGGCATTGAGTGGCGACCATCTGAGCATTTGCCTAGATGGCTTTTGTAAACAATCAATGTGTACCCAGAAAGTCATCATTACACCTGATCTGAGACTCGAGACTGGGCCCCTCCCCTGACACTGTGTCAGTTTGGTGGTACTTTAACACAGATCGCAACCAAGCCCAGTAGGTGAGCAGTAACGCTTGGATCTGGCATTTGTGTGGACAATGGTTCAAAATCCTGCCTGCCCATTCAGATTCCAGTTTTCTACATCTATATTCTGCAATTCACAAATATTGTGGATGCAGAGGGTGTTGAGTACCAGTTCTAATTCTGTGCATTCCAATCCCGAACAGAACGAGGAAAGAAAAAATATATAAAAGCATCAGTACAGCATCTTATTTCTTGAATCTTATCTTTCTGGTCATTGCGACCTAAATAGGTTGGCAGGACAAGTATTTCATTGCACTCGTAAATTAAAGATTTTCTTCATAAATTCAAACGAAAAAGATTTCATCTGTCGGCCAAACAATCCCAGCCCAATCTATGTATCAATTCTGTGACACTTTAGTAAGGCCTGTAACATGGTGTCACGAATCGAGCGGCTCTCCTCTGTACTTTCTCAAACGTGTCAATCAATCCCTTGCGATACAGATCCCAAACTCCACAACAGTAATCCAAATGCGGATGTACTAATGTTTTGTATTCTATTTCCTTTGTATGAGCATTCCAACTTCTCAAAATACGATCTTTGAATCATAATCTAGAATTAGCTTTACCTACGACGGAAATTATGTGCAAGTCCCATTTCATGTTGCTTTGTACTATAATGCCAAGATACTTCATGTCAACTGCATTGTTTACTTTGTACTCTTGAACAAACTGAATCTTTTTGTTACTTATTTTCATTGCTTTGCACTTTTTGCAGTTAAGTGTAAGCAGCCATTTATGGCACCATTCCGAAATAACCAGATCACACTGAATTTCAAAGCAATCGTCAGCGCACCTTACTTCCTTATAGATAAGTGCATCATCAGCAAACCTTTCCATCCTGCAATTAACATTGTCACGTAGATCGTTTGTAAAAATTAGGAAAAGAAGTGGCCATATTACATTTCCTTGAGGATTGTTCAAAGTAACATCTAGCTTAGAAGAGGCTTCCCCGCCAATGACATACTGTAGCTGACCAGTTAGAAAGACGCGTATCCTTTTGTAAATCTGATCCAATAAACTGTATGCTCTAATCTTCACCAAAAGTCAATTGTGTGGTACAGAGTCAAAAGCTTTCTGAAAATCCAAGAAAATTGCATCAGCTTGTGAACCTGCATCAAAACTTTCATTATGTCATCCAAAATAGGGCCAGTTGTTTCACATGATCTGTTCTTCCGAAATCCGTGTTGGTACGGTATAAGTAACTCATTTTCATCTAGAAACTTCATAGTGTTAGAGCATATGACATTCTCCAGAATTCTACTGCAAATAGATGTTAAGGATATGAGTCGATAATTCCTAGGATCTTTCCGATCTCCTTTCTTGAAAACTCGAATCACCTGTGTTATTTTCCAGTCAGAAGGTACTTTTCTGTCTTCTAAAGATTACAGAGTATATCCGACAGAAATGGTTCTATTTCTTCTGAAAATACTCATACTGGTATACCATTGGGACCCGGCGCTTTACCCCACTTCAGGAGCTTTAATTGCTTTATAATACCTACACTATTAATTTGTACCGGATCTATCTCAAATTCTACATACTGTGGAAAAGCAGGAATGTTTTCCATGTTTTCGTCAGTGAACGAATTTTTAAAATTGGTGTTAAATACGGTAGCCTTGTCATGGCTGTCTCAACTTCCTGACCATCTTGTAGGAGAACTGCCATTTTGTTGTCACTACCATTAACATTTTTTAACATACGACCAAAATTTCTTTGGGTTTTCGTTGAGGCTCTTGGAAAGTGAATTACAATGAAAGTCATTAAAGGCCTCGTGCATCGCATTCTTAACATGCCCTCTTATCTCACCTAACTTTTCTAAATCACTCCTATACAGCACCCTTCTTGTTCTTGCGTGTATCTTCCTTTGTTTTTTAAGTAACCTTTTAACTTCAGGTGTATACCATGGGGGATCATTCCCATCCCTGATTGTCCTTTTTGGTATACATAAGTCTATACCTATCCTGACTATACGCATGAATCCAAGCCACATCTCTTCAACCAAGCTTCTTGCTTCTATGAGGGAAAGGTAATTATCCCTCAAATAGATTCTAAAACACTCCTTTGGAGCCTTTTCGAATCTATAAATGTGCCTTTCTTTTTGCTGTAGCAGTTACAGCTTTATGATAACTTATTCCCGGGGTGGTAGAAATGTCCGTGAATAATTCAGGCCTATTTGTAATGAGAATATCTAAAATGTTTTTGCTACCGTTGTGGCACCTCGTTGGTTCAGTGACGAGCTTCTCAAGATGAAGATCTGAGAAAAGGTCAAGAATAATTTCACAGGATGTTTTATCCCTGTCACCAGTAACGTGGACGTAATTAGTTCAGTTAATATACAAAAAGTTGAAGTCACCTCCTAGTATTATTACTTGATCCGGAAAATGCTGAGCTATATTATTTACATTATTCCTTAAGGCCTCAGCTATAGTTACATCTGCATCTGGTGGACGATAGAAAGACCCTATTACAAGTTTTACCTTAGCTACGTTGAGTCTAATCCGTAAGATTTCACAGAGCATATCAATATTTACTTCGTTACACAACAGGTTTATACCATGGGAATGCAACCTATACTTGCGGTAAATGTTCCTGTTATTGTAAAAAATTTCTGCTGGATTTATATCTAGTTGTAACCATCTTTCAGTACCTAATACAATATCTGCTTCTGTACTACTAATAACTCTTTCAAGCTCAGGCTGCTTTTTACAAACACTGCTACAATTACTAAAGAGTACTTTTAATGGTCAAGATTGATTTAAGCTACTCTTAACACACGGTGTCGAATTTAATTGGGCTGCCTGTAACTGTAATCCCAGTTTCAGGTCTTCCTCCCTCGGCCTAAAAAATCCTCCAATGCACTCCACACAACCCCTGCCACCCATGTAGACAATTCATGTGTGTAGTGCACACCTGATCTATCCAAGGTAACCCTACACAACTCTACCCCAGGGCAAGGATCTAGGAATCTGCACCCATGATTATCGCAGAAATGCTGCAGTCTATGGTTTAGACCCTCGACTCGGCTCTGAACCAGAGGTCCACAGTCAGTTCTATCGACGATGCTGCAGATAGTTAACTCAGCCGAAATCTCACGGTCATCGACCAAGAGTTCACTCTTTGAGCAAGCCATCGGAAAGGAAGACTGGATACCATCCGACCCAAGGTGACAAGCATCATTGGTGCCAACATTAGCTACAATCTGCAGCTGGCTACACCCCGTCCGTTCAGTGGCATCCGGGATGGCCTGTTACACATCTTGGATCAGCCCTCCCTGAATGCACAATGAATTGGATATTGGATTTCATCCCTGACTTATTCGCCATGTCCCTAAGGGGCTCAATAAACTGCATAACATTGGAGCTTCCTACTACCAGAATCTCCTTCTGTGGTCGCTCAGACCTCGTGGGCTGGAAATTGGCAGGATGGTGATTGCGAAACTGAATCAGTTCCGGACAATACATCGAACTGATTGGACAGTGATACAAGCTTGTCCTCCTGGAATTCAGTCTTGTACAACTGCCCCCGCATGTGGTGTCGACGTCCAGAAACTACACGCCAGTCACCTTCAGGCGACCGCTGCACAGACTCCAACATCTAAGCTTTGACTGCAGGTATGATGATTGGTAGGGCAGAATCTGTGAGAGCACTAGCTTCAACAGGGCCACCCATACCACATCTGCTGCAGTTACCTATGGCAGCTTCCAGCCTTGTAACTTTCATTAAAAAAGCTGCAAGCTGTGTGCGAAGATCAGACACCTTAGCCCACATCTGCACACAGCAATCACAGTCCTTACACATATTACTTTCAGAACAAACACTGAGGAGAGGATGAAAGAATAAACTAACTGAGAGATCCAGATAACACACTATTCACTGCTTACTAACAATCGCTAATCATGGCTTAAATAAAACCTAACTGTGGTGATAAATTTAGACCAGAGGCGGATACTGCACTGAGTAGTTAATAGGACCTTACCAGTAAACTGTGTTAACTAACCACAGTAATAAATAAAATAATGAATAAGTTCTATTTACCTTCCTACAGAAAAAAAATTAAAGGTGATCGCGATTACTGTAGGCTGTTGCTATTCATATAATGCAAATAAAACAAGAGCTATAACAACACTTTAAATTAAGTAAACAGAAATGGTGGCGCTTGACATGGCAGTTTCTGGAGATCAACTAGCTGCTGCTCTGCATAGGCAGTGAATATTCAGAGATAAAAAACTACAACACTTTAAATTTAAAGAAAAATGAAAACAGAAATGGCAGCACTTCACACGACGGTTGCAGTTGATCTCCAACAACCATCATGTCAAGTGGCGCCATTTCTGTTTATTTCATTTAAAGTGTTGTAGTTAGCTTTTATCTCTGATTATTTACTGCTATGCAGAGCAGAAGCTAGCTGATCTCTTCCAGTTTTTCATGGTTTCCTGAAATCAATCCTGGTGAACTCCAGGATGGTTCCTTCAAAAAATCATTGCCAAATCTCTCTCCCACCCCCACCCCCCAATCCCTACTACTCTCCACTTGTACTGAGCTTGACATCGACAAGGTGTACAGCCTAAAGAGAAAAGGAGGGAAAAAAAAAACTTTCACGCTCAGTCTAAATGGGTGATGGTTTTTTTTTTGTGACAATATTCTCATTCATTAGGCAAAAGGTAGCTAGCTATAAACAGTGAAATTGTCGATTTTTTTGTTTGATTGCTGTAATTTTATGCAGAGGTTAGTAACGTCAAGCTTAGCTTATGTGTTTGTTACTTTGGCTTCCAGTGTAAGTTGGATATTAGTATACGTTTACTAATTGTATAAATTACATGACACTTGTGGAGAAACTACATATATATAGTGTTCAGACACCAGTCCTGGGGGCACGTCAAGGTAAAATTAAGATGTGTTTATCCCCTGTCTACTGTTACATTTTTGATTCAGAGACAAAGCCTCGTATGTGAGTGGTTATTTTCGGGTCTGGAATTCGGGAGAACACCAGTTCCAATCCAAGTCCGGCCATCCAGATTTCCATTTTCCATGGTTTTCTGATATCACTCGATGCGAATATTGGGATTGTTCCTTTAAAAGTCCTTGGCAAAATTCCTTCCTGTTTCTTATCTTCAATCCTACCGGGTAGGGGACCTAAAGTTTAATGAGGAATCCGAACCACGGAAGCGTTGTGGCTTCACATAAACACAGCAAGCTTTAACACAGGTGAAGGTAATGTTAAAGGCTTTTGAAACTCCCAACCAAGACTGAGATTCGAATCTGAGACTTTTAGCTCTCCATTCAGGCACTTTAGAAATTGAACCATCAAGTCACTCTCTGATAGCTAATGCCCTGAAATCATCTGATTATGTTCTTACAGAATGAGGTGTTATTATTTTTACGTGTCTGATAACTTATAATACACACAAAGTTTACCATTTGTCTCCGTTAGATGTGGAGACCAAATATCTTCGATTCCCTCACTCTTATGTACTAACCTCACCAGTCATACCAGCAGTTGAATGTGGGAAACATAGTTCTCAACATTCCTGTGGAGATATGAGTAGCGAGCATGTTTCAGGGAATGCATTGAACCTTAAAGATAGCTGATTTAAAACATAGAGCCAGTATGGAGTGTATAAGTAATTGCTGACCACCGGTCTGAGCAACTTTTGGGCAGGATTTTTGTAAGATAGCAACAAATTTCTCACAAAATCGAAAAAAGCGCCCTGCCCCTCAGTGTCTTTCCATGTTTAGCAAAATAAAATATTTTTTCAGAAAATGGATGTATTTCCAAAAATCACAGGTTTAACACTTTTATGCACACGATACTATGAAATCAATTTGTGTAAACATTTGTGTGTATGCTGAACAGCCAGAAGTTAACAAGTAAATGCATAATGTAGTTAGATACCATCAAGTCCGGCAAAGTGCAAAGACTCCTACGCATAGGTTCCTATTTTAGATGGAAGAAATATGGAATGGTATTGATGCGTGCTGTCTGGATTGCTTTGCAAAGGTCGCCGATATTTGTAAGCCCAGGATCTGTTCCATAAATGTTCATGTCACAAGAAAATGGTTGTAATTTTTACAAAAATGCTTTAACTGGCTCTGATGTGGTGCGTTATTCTGCAGTAACACCACATATTTTCATTGCCACCAAAAAATGGGAAGTGAGGTTTGTACTTGGCAGAAGGACAAGTGGATTTGACCCAACAGAGGAGAACACAACCCATGCCAGTATGCATCTCCCTCAAGTCTGGGTATACTGCTGAACAAATTGTCGATACAACCTAAATCACTTATAATAATAATAATAACAAAAGTAATACTGCTACAGTAGCAGTGTCATAATAGTCAGCCTGCATTTTGCCATGTTTATAACTGGGATTCATATATTTAAAGGGCTATTGTCACACTTAAAATCCACTGTAAACTCGATAAGGTCCAATTAATTAACAAGGGTATTTCACAAAATTTTGGTCACCGACTTTGATGAAATTAGACACAGATATTATTTATCGAAAAAAGGAGACACCCGCCTTTGTGTTTTTCTAGTTATCACCAGGTTTACGAATCCATTTTGTATCGAGTTGATGTCGATAGATCTTGAAAAATTAAAAAACAATTATCATTCATGTATTAATGGGTCATAAGGTAATTTTTTTTTGGGAGGTTACATGTTAACTTCATGTTCTGTGAATACTCATGACTGTGACGAAGTTTTTAACCAGTGGCGACAGCAAGCGGTTGAGACTTTAGGTTCTGGATCCATTAAATCGTGTTTTATTCTACTTGTGACATTTTTTTATGAGTAAATTCACAATATGGAGACAGTGGATTGCAGTTATTTGTAACTTTAAAAAAAATGGAGTGAAGAAAATACATTTCGGTCTCATGACGGTTAAATTTGCAGCTCTTAATGTATAGAGTGTTAATGGCGGAAGTTCACTGTAGACATTAATGGATTAGTGTAAATCACTTTTCTGGTGTGATACTGTGATAAAGTATCAATAATTCAATTCGCAAAAATATATTCTCTCTATCTACAGAGCAGTGTCTTCAGAAGTGTTGGGAAATGAACAGTCTTCAACGAGCTTATCAGTGCGAGATGATGTAGAAGATCTTGGAGAATCTGTCATGAGCAAAGAGACAGTGCAGGAACTCATGGATGTGTGGTAAAAGTCCATAGAATAAAAGGGGGATATATTCCTTCAAGCTCATAGCACGTCTCCTTCTGTATGATGTAAGCTAAGGGAGCTTCCATAAACCATGTAGCTCCATTTTGGCCCCTGTGAGCCCCCCTCCCCCCCACACAGCCCAACATGGCTTTTGTCTCTACCCCTCCCCTCCCCGCGTTACACAGCGGACAGAAGACATTTTGTACTGTTTTTCTTTTGTTAGACTATCGTAAATTACATACTGAGATAGTTAAATGACGGAAATAAATACAGTAGAGCTCCAACTATCTGAATCGCTGAAGGCAGTCACATTAAGACATGCATGGAACAAGTTGTAAGAAGAGAAGGAAAAGGAGAAAAAGGAAAAAGAAGCCAAGAAAAGGAAAGAGAAGAGAGAGGAGAAGATGGGGGATGATGTGTCACTTGAGGAATTCAGAAATATTCTTTTGAAAATTCCTGGATGTTGAGAAGTTAGTGCTGAAGATATAGGAGAGTGGGTGGTGTGCGATTCATCAGACCTTGGGTATGAAATTCTAAATGATGATGAACTTATTGAAAGTGTGAGAGAATAAAGTGTCGAGGAAGAAGATAACCTTAATGTCGAAGTTGAAACAGTCACAGAACCATCAGCTAGTCAAGCATTTGCCGGCCTTGAAACTGCATTGAGGTGGATGGAGTGTCAGCCTGAGTGTGACCACATGCAACTTCTAACTGCCAATCACATGCGCAACTTGGCTGCTCGAAAACGGATGAATACAGTCAAACGGCTTACTTTGACCGAGATGTTCAGCAAGCAATGGCTTTTATTGGCATATTGTACTAATGTACAGCAGTCGTAAGTACGCTTAACATGTAAAGTGTTGCCTATTCATTTAATTAATTAAAAGCTCTTTTTAATTAAATATAGTTTTTTTCTCCCATTTACAACATACATACATACAGTAATTAATTAAAATAGACACTTTTTCGGGAAAAATCCAGTTATTCGAATTTTTTATTATCCGAATGGGGTCCGGTCCCAATTAATTCAGATAATTGGAGTTCTACTCTATTTACATGACATTGTGTTTTCTGAACCTTATTTTAACTGTGACAATTAATATGAATGGAAAGCTACGTGGCCTGGCTCGGAACCCCCTCCTCCCCACATAGCCCAGCGTAGCTTTTTAGCCAATCCCCTCCTCCTGTACCCTCCTAGACCTAGCCACATAGTTTATGGATGCTCGCTAATTGCCCAGTAATTGTTGGAACGATTCTGGTTTGATGAAGCCAAAGAAATTATTCATGATGAAGACCCTGGAAAGCTTGTAAGATTCAACAGAACCATTTTCATCATCGCCTGTGAGATTCGAGGCCAAAGCTCCAGATTTTACCTTCGAGCGGGAGAAAAAACAGGCGCTCAGACTGGCTGTACCATTTCATATCAATCTCATAGTTATTACTCTGGAAAAGCAGCATTTCAGGTGGAATCTGAAATCGTTACAGACAAAGGGAGCCTCTACTTTACTTACCAGATAGGTTTATTGAAGAAGTGGGAGAGGAAAATTAACAAAGCGGATAAATATAATGATATTGATCAATGACTGAATTTTTTAGGTGAAGCAAGTAATAGCCCAATAATGGGAGATAAGAGCATCATCACTAATCATCGGATGACAGCAATTTTTATTTCATGGCATCGCTGTAATGCTTGGACAATTTCAAGAGTCAACACACAATATGGCAATGACGTGTAACAAAGTACTTCTCTCAGAAGGAAGCTGCAACTAAATTCTAGAAACAGATAAAGAATTGCGAAAACAAGCAAGTGCCTTGATCATATGGTAAAATCCAAATTTTGCGATAAGTACCAACCAGACAGGATGCAAATATTGCACAAATATCAAACATACTCTATAGCCTAGAGTGAAAAGTCAATTCATGTGCCCATGGCCAGTGTTAATAAGATCATCCTTTCATACATTGTCCAGTATTGTATCATATCATTCATGGAAATGACAATATTCATGTTTCTACAAGAACATTTGGTCCCTTTATTTCAAGAAGTTGAAGCTCTGCAGAGGAAACTCAAGATGATCTATGTAACATGCTCAAAATCCAGGAAACTGACATTGAATACTTACCAACAATATCCTGACAATGTTCTAAAACATGTGAAACATTTTTTTTTTTTTTTTTTTTTTTGTGGTTGGCTAAATGGACATGATCAGTGATGGGTAATTCAGTCTTTATAAATGATCAAGGTGAGACAACATGTGGAGATAGGTATATTCCACCTGAATGTATACCTCTGTGTCAGGCAGATGACGTGTAATTTTTCTGGCAGCTAAAGAATTTTGTCCTTTGAATCAAAAACAATGTATAATCTTTGTGGCAAAACAAATATAGTAGAACTCCAATTATACGAACTCCAACTATGAATCGCTTTTTTAACTCATCCCACCGAAGAATTGTTGGAAAGAGGGAATGGTCAGTTTAAAACAATCTTTTTACTACCAAAGTCACAAGTTTGTTGCAACCAATGGACCAGTCTGTTATCGAAACCATGAAACACCACCACAGAAGGCAACTTTTAGGGAAACTTTTGGTGGAGGGCGAAACAAAGGTGTGTTGGCTAGCCACAAAAAAATAAATTTGAAAGATTGCCTTTACATGGTGGCGGAAGCTTGGAGCCTGGTTAAGGCAGACCGATTAAGATGCGCGTGGAATAAGTTGAAAGGCATACCAACTGAACAAAGAAAGAAAAAGGAAAAGGAGAAAAAGGAAAAAGAAGCTTAAGAAAAGGAAAGGGAAGAGACAGGAGAAGATGGGGATGATGTGTCACTTGAGTAATTCAGAAACATTCTTTTGAAAATTCCTGGATGTTCAGAAGTTAATGCTGAAGACATAGGATAGTGGGTGGTGTGTGTGATTCGTCAGACCCTGGGTATGAAATTCTAAATGATGATGAAATTATTGAAAGTGGGAGAGAAGTGTCTATGCAGAAGGTTACCTTAATGTCGAAGTTGAAGCAGTCACAGGACCATCAGCTAGTAAAGCATTTACCGGCCTTGAAACTACGTTGAAGTGGATGGAGCGTCAGCCCGAGTGTGACCACATACAACTTCCCACTTTCAAGCGGATGCGCGGCTTGACTGCCCAAAAACGGATGAATACAGTCAAACAGCTTAATTTGTACCAAGATGTTCAGCAAGCAATGACTTATTTATAGTACGATACATACATACTGTACTAATGTACAGCACTTGCAAGTAAGCTTAACATGTAGAAGTGTTGCCTTTTCATTTAATTAATTAAAAGTTTTTTTCACCCATTTTCATTATACATACATTAATTATTTAAAATAGACTCTTTTCAGGTAAAATCAAATTATCTAAATTTTTGGTTGTCCAAATGGGGTCCGGTCCCAAGAGATTCAGAGTCTAAATTCACAATATGGAGTCAGTGGATTGCAGTTAATTGGAACTTTAAATATTTAAAACTTATATCTTCTCTATAATTTGACCACTTGATGAACTAGCTTTTCAATTGAAGTAGATTACTTTATCAAAAAATGCTGTTATATGTTTTAACTATAGGAAAAAGCAGCTTAACAAAGATGAGCCTCCACACTTGTTTTGATGTTGTTGTGACTAGTTAATGTCAATATCATACAGTAACCCAACATGTTTATGCAACCACAGTTGCATTTGGGAGGATGTGGGTTCGAATAACTCTCCAGCAATCCAAATTGGGGTTTTCCACAGTTTCCCCAAATCACGGGATGGTTCCTTTACAAAAAGTCATGGCCATATTCCTTCCTGTTTGTTGCCCCCATTCCTTTCCCGCCTCTAATGAACTTGACGTTGACAAGGCGAAAAGCCATAATTAAAAGTAATACTTATTTGCGTATCACTTATTCAAAATTAAAATAAAATTTTAGTGTTCAAATTTGAAAATTTTAACAACTTTCAGCTCTAGAGCTCTACTTTGTGATCAGAAAACTATTTAAACAATTTTTTTAAAAAAATATTTCTCAAAGGCTCGGTAGAATCTACATACAGCATTTCTTTGTTAAGTCAGAGGAAAAGAATGGGACTCGTAAACTACACCATATTAACAGGCTTTGAAATATTTAAGAGTGTAATAAAATTTCAGAAAATTGCTCCATTAATATTTTGAAACCATGAAATAAAGTGTGTGATGACAAAAAAGTTTATCTAACCCTTAATTTTTCATTATAACATTTTGCGAAAGAAAGATATGGTTACAAATTTTATAATTGGAATGCCACAAATGATTGCGTATTTCACAGTAGCAGTGGCAATCTGACTAAATTTGAAAATGAACTAGGATTTTTCTTTCTACCATGCCACCTGAAATAAACGTTTCCTCATGCCTGACTACAAACATGTACATTTAAGAAATGAATGCTATTCAATCAAGGAATATCTGATCTAAAGTATACAATGTTGCAAAAACATCTGAGTTTTAATCCCTTCTTTTGCATTTACTGCCAACAAAATTCAACATGTTCATGCTTAGTTCCATGCTTTATTGTTATGAAATCATAAATATTAGGTTCATCCACAATAAATGAATGAGTGTGATGTTCTTCAATATTATTATGTCTGTGTATTCAGTCACAGAGGGCTAATTTGAAGTTGCATCACCGAGTCAGAATTCATGCATTGTTATCATACCAACAAATGAAACAACTTCAGCATCTTTAGAAATTTCATGATGTAAAAGTTATTTTTAACCCTCAGTTTTCCGTACAACTTGCTTTTAATTCATTTGCATAAGTGTTTGATCCCACCTTTGATTTTGTTTTCAGTTTGTTTTATTTATTTGCCTTGTGTTCATAGTTTTTGAGGACTTGAACACAACACAATAGAATGGCCTACTAATCACTTATTGGTAGATAGTCTGAAGACATAGTTCCTGCACAAAAATTGTAATAAATACACACTGCAAGCAGAAGGCTAAACATATGTACGTTCGATACCCTTCTTTTTGCTGATAACTAATTATTAATAGCTACCAGTGGTCGTAATGACCTGGTGGCAGAATTCTATTGGTTGCAAATTTCGCACCTGTTATAGCATGCCTTAACCTAACTCGGTAATCCTACTGGGTATATAGGACCTACAGTTAAATGTGGAATCTGAACCACAGAAGTGTTCTGGTGAACTTCACATTACACAGCAAACTGTGCTAGAGGTGAAGGTTGGGTTAAGGGGCTTTTGAAAAAAATCCCTGCTGAGACAGGGATTCAAACCGGGGAGCTTTCAATCTCTAGCCAGACGCCTTAACCACCAAACTGCTCAATAGCTACCAGTGAACTCAATATACACTTGTCAATACAACAACCGAGCCTGATAGTCAAAGACATTCATGTTGAAACTTAGAATATAAAATAAAAATCCATAGACTTGAAGAAAAGGAGCAAACTCAAAGCAAAGTAGTCCTGGATAACAAAATTATAAAACAAGTTTCATAACCAAAGTTGATGGATCAAAGTAGAAGGCACAAAAATGCTCAGGATGAAGCAGAAAGAGAGCAATACAGACAATTTAGAAATCGTATAAACAGGAAATGCAAATAAGACAAATGGCTGCAAGAGAAGTGTGAAGAAATGGGAAAGGAAATGGTCGTAGGCAAAGTAGATGTGGCATATAGGAAGATTAAACAAAATTTTGGAGAAAGGAACAAAAGATGCATAAACATTAAAGCTGCCAATGGGAAACCTCTTTAAAGCTCAGAAGATAGATCCAATTGATGGAAGGAATACATTGAGAATCTGTATGATGGGGGTAACTTGAACAACAGCACAATAGAAAAGGAAGGCGATGTCGACATTGGAACTTAGGAGATCCTGTTTTTAGGACACTGATCGAGCTTTGAATGACTTGAAATCAAATAAGGCAATTGGAATTGATGGGATTCCTGCAGAACTTCTAAAATCCCTAAGAGAAGAAGGAATACAGAGATTTTTCAACCCGATATCAAAAAATTATGATCCGGGAAAAATTCCAGCAGATTTTAATAAAAGTATCATATTCGCACTTCCAAAGAAAGCACTAGCTGATAAATGTGAGAATTATTGCACTATAAGTCTAACATTCTTCAAAATTACTGACCAGAATAATATACAGAAGAATGGAAAGGGTAGTAGGTAAAGATCAGTTTAGGTTTTGGAAAAACTGCTGTTCACGGGAAGCAATTCTGGCTTTAAGATTAATACTTGAAGGGCAGCTCAAGAAATGCAATGATACTTTTGTGACATTTGTTAATTTAGAAAAAGCTTTTGATAATCTAAGGTGGGACAAGATGTTCAAAATTTTAAAGAAGTCATGTCTGAAATATCGAGATAGAAGAAAGCTTTATAAACTATAAAAGAATCAAGTTGCTATAGTAAAAGTAGAGAATCATCAGAGACATGCATCAGTTAAAAAGGGTGTGAAACAAGGTTATAGTATATCCCCATTAATATTCAACATGTATATAGAGGAAACAATAAAGGAAGTGAAATTTTTGTTTTGTATGCGGCATAAGTGTTCTAGGAAAAAATCGGTATGTTACGATTTGCTGATGACATAGCAGAAGAAGCTGAGGATATTGAGAATGTCAGGGTTATTCTTTATGCCGGGGTTAGTGCATAACAGCTTATATTGAACTTTGACCGTTAGTATGACCGAAGGATAGTCATTCAGTCGCCAACCAGCTAATAACCTCAGGTGGTGAAGGTAGGTTTTAAATAATTTTCACTGTAGACCTTCAAGTAAATTTCAAAGTATGTATTCTTCAAAATAAATACATCACTCGGTGACCAGTCTACAGCATCGAAATTCTTCTCCGAAAATTAATAGTTGCAGGAATAGACCTTGATGCAAGCCACAAGCAATTCCGATGAACTCCTAACTGTATTAAGTTACATCGCGAGTATGACCACATCTGCACTGTTGAACATAATGTAAGATGGCTGCTCTAATCTATCGCTTCCGTCCTAGCTTGCTGACTTCCCACCTAGCATCACACCAAACCGGCAGCGCTCCTGCCACAAACTCACCGCACAAGTGCTTTCAAAGAATTGCCGTCCTCCACGGTTTCCAGGGCTCTATTTATAGCAGATCGGATACATGAGGCAAGTATCTGGAAAATAGTGAAATATCCAAATCTATTTTTGCTCAGATTGACCTCAAATTTTTGTGGGAGGTAGTCCAATGTTAAAGTCAATCCTTATGAATTTTTTCCCTAGCTTCAGTAGTTTATCTGTAAAAAATTATTGAAGTGGTAACACCTAAAATTCTCTATCACCTTTAGAGTATTTGAGCTATGGTGTTAAATCTTGTTTTAAAGTACTCTACATCTCCTCCCTGATATTTTGGTGTATCATATTACTTACATTTTTTTTTTTTATCTAAGTGTAATCCAAAACTTAAAATTTCTCTTTCCTATATCTCCCAAAGTAATGATGCTACAGCGCTAAAATCTGCTGTAAATGTTTCCTCATAAAATTTTCTATATGATAGTGATGCCATCCAACTGCTAAAACCGCTATTTAGTCACCTTCATACAGTTTCCAAAATTCCTTTTAAATTTTTCCGAGTCTTCAAGTTTCCGGTCTCCATTACCTCGTAATTAACATAAATTTTACTTTTCCTATTGTGGCCAAAGTACTGCATGTATCTTTATAAAAACTCATTTATTATGCTCAGAAAAAATTCTACTTTGTTTTAAATATACTCCCCCTTCTGTATCTAGCTGAATTCTACTATGTGAAAACTAAATTTTCTTCTCAAAATCATAATTTTTGCACAAAAACGTTACTTAAATTTTACCTACAGATTTGGAATTTTTACGTTGTGTTTTACCAAATTCAGCACATCTTTTAAGCTATAAAGCTCTTTGGTAGCTTGAAAACTGAGAGCTTAGGAATTATTTAACTGTTTCTTCCGATGTTTTGAAACGTGGGGAGTTAAACTTCAAAATCAAATATTTTGTCAGTGCTATTGTCTACCCACAATGTGTCATACTTTGTTTTAATCCTTATGACCTAATGCACCTCTGAACATGAATGTAGTGTTTTCTATTTGAAAATAGGCAAATCCCTTTATATGGCCAATGTTTACAAATCGTTATGATCAAATTTTACTGTTTACTTCTACTTATTACTTGAACATTGCAATAAAATGATTTTAAATCTGCTTTACAGTTATGTTAATGTTAACTTACAACTCTTTCGACTAATTTTAGTCATTTATTAACAAAATTTAGGTTATATGAACAGAAGTTACCGAATGGCATGAACAAAATACTGATGGAAGTATTAAAGCAAGGCAAAAGTGATTAAATGTAACAGAAATGATACCAATAATAGTAGGTTAAGTATAAAAACAGGATCGGATGCAATAGGAGAAGTAAGTGAATTCTGCTGCTTGGAAAGTAAAATTACAACTTATGGTCGAAGCAGGAATGATGTTAAAAGCAGAATAGCAATAGCATAAGAGCCTTCATGAAAAAGGGGAATCTTTTTGTTTCATATATTGGTCTAGGAACTATGTGTGGAGCACAGCACTTTATGGTAGCGAAACATGGACTTTAGGAATACCAGAAAGAATGAAAATTGAACCATTTGAAATGTGGTGCTGTAGGAGGATGCTGAAAATTAAGTGGACAGATAAAGTACGAAATGAACAAATTTTGGAAATAATGGGTGAGAAAAGAAGTTTGCGGAAGAGGCTTACAGAAAGAAGAGACAGGATGCTAGGTCATATTTTGAGACGTGCAGGATTGATTAATTTGTTAGTGGAGGGAACAGTCGAAGGTAAGAACAGCAGAGGAAGACAGGGATTAGAATATATGAAACAGATAATTGAGGACATAGGTTGTATGGGGTATGTAGAGATGAAGAGGTTAGTGCAAGGTAGGAAGGGCTGGAGGATTGCATCAAACCAAGTCAAAAGACTGATGACAAAAAAAATAACCAAATATTTGGGATATCACTTATAATTTAGAAAAAAGATAAATTTAAAAAAATGCAAAACTATGATAGCACACTGATGATAATTATAATTAATTGTGTAATCTGACTAAAATTCTAAGACAGCAGAGTTAGGATTCTGGAGTATGGACATTATAAACAGAAGAATGGTGAGTCACTGCTGTGGGATGAGGTTCTTGATCAGGGCATGCACTTACAGAATATAAAACAATAACAGGCATTTTAAAAGTAACACCTAATCCAGTAATGTTGACAAAGGTGGGTTGAGTAAACTAAACAGAATGGATAGAGGTAGAATGTATCTCCAAATCCACAGATGTAAATGACCCATAAGGTCCAGCTAGAAAATGGAGGTAGACTGTTATAGGATACTTGACTTAAAAGTGAATGAATGATGTTGATAAATTATATTGGACTATGACATACACAGCAAGGCAATAGCGGAATTAAGAACTGCTCTGAGTTGTAGATAAAGCTACAGAATGCTAAGAGTTTGCATGACTCTCGATAGAAATAATAATAAAAAGGTATCGAATGTTGAATAAATATATGTGATAGGATGTAAACAAGGCATTATTTTATTTATGTTTAGATAAGAATAAACTTATCTAATAATTCATCCAGTATGGTATTGTGCAGAACCCTGCAAGTTTTTTTATTCAATTCTTCTTTAATTGAATTTTGTATAAGGATATTGCAATCCAAAAGCAGCTGAGTGGAGTTCATACGAGTAGAAAAATGTTCTCAAATATCAGAACAGAAGATGAAAACTATAGGAATACCAGAATTGTGTTTCCAGTGACATTTATAGATATGAGATGAATTCAGATATGCTGCTGCAAGGTTAAATTATAGGTTTATTTAGTTATGCTACTAACCAAGAATTTCCTATTATTTATTGGGAGGGGGGGACAATAGACTCTTAAAAGTAAATTGAATAATTATCGAAAGGTTTGTCAGTCTATAAATTTCTGTTCCTCCGATTCTTAATTCCCGAATAGTCCTAACGTACTTTTATTATCAAGAAGTGAGCATTTACACATAGCTGCATAAAGTACAGCTGTATAAACATTCTCTTATTTTACTTTAACTCGAGACTTGTGTCATATAGTTAGCTATTCCGGTTTGTCCGGTTGCAAAGGAAGTATAATTTGAATTCTTTTCTGATTTCTGAGTATTGAGTGCATTATAAATATTCCACCTAAAAAGTTCTATTAAATAATAAACTAAAGTATTACTAATCAATTTGGGCCTTTAAGCAGTTCTATAATTGTTACCCTGATCAGATTACAAATGTGAATATTGAATATGAAAGTAGACGATCGTTATAATCAAAGTTACCATATTCATAATATGTTAATTAATTAAAATTCAGAGATTTAAGCACAAGATACAAGTATAATCACATTGAGAACAGTTGCAACCCACTATTATATATTTGTTAGAATGATTTATTCTTAATGTTGTGTAAGTGTACATAAAAATCTTTTATGCTTCAAGAGGTTTATTATATCAAAAAGAAAGAAAAATCAAAACTGCTTTGCAGGAACCCAGAACATAGTGTCCGGAAGTTGACCACTGACTTTGATTAAATCACACTACCCTCTTACAAAAGTGCAGATATTATTATGTGGAAGTCAACATAAAAAGTTTTTCCTTTCCACATATATGGCCTAATAATGTTAAAAACCATATTTATTCTATTTTAATGATATGCTTTATCTGCTTCCATGCAAGTAAGGTTTATACAGCTGTATAGACACATTCAGGAAGAACTATTTCTCAGGCTCCTCATTAGTAATCTATCTGAACAGAATACATTAAAATTTTTCAGTATTCTTTGATTGCTTGGATAAGCTTGAACAGCATGTATTATTGATGTATTGAAACTGCATGGTATGATTAAAAAAATTGCCTAAAGGAAGAATCGCAGACACACCGGCAGCATACTTGGTCAGCAATCAAGGCCCAACAGGAAGAAAGCTCTGGAGGTTGACCACAGGGGGCATTGACTGCACACCAAAGCTCATCAAAATCGACAATGCCACTATAGCTAGCTCCCCTCAAAAAAAAAAAAAAAAAAAATATGATGTGCAGCCAGTTCCACACAACTTTCATGACATTTTTATCTGAAGGAAATGGTTTTCCTCACAGTTCTTGTTTTAAAGGCATGAACAGGTGCTTATTGCATGAAATGTGCTAGTGATTAAAAGTTGGGTAATTATACAGTTCAAAATCAGCATCTAGGAGCAAGCGTTTAGAAAATGGGAAGCAATATATATATCCCTGTACAATGTAAATCCGTAAAACTAACTTAGTCCACAACGTGAAGGTTGGTTGGATCCTTCTGAAGGAGACATACTCCAACATTGTCAGAGGTAGGACGGCCAGTTCCTTTCCTCTGGGACCTACAGTTTAATGTGGAATCTGAACAACAGAATGACCTGGCGTAGCTTATATGAACAAACTTAAAAATTCCTGCACCTACCGGGATATGTACCCTGAGACCAGAGCAGCAAACTTTTGAAAGCAAGTGCCTTAACCACTGAGCTACCACATGAGGTTGTAAATTCAGACTGGGATATACTTAAACATCATTTCCCTCAGGGATGAATTCTTTGAATTCTACTGATCCAGATATACATAAATGATTTCCTATCTATTACATTGTAGTGAAATGGTGCTCCGTACAATGACTCTGGCATATCTTTAGATGTACTATCAATGCAAAGTCTCAAAAATGCTGCAAATGAGGCTCTATAGAAAATGAACAAATAGTCTGTCACAAAAAAAAATAATGCCTGGAAAAGTTACTTAAATTTCTCACAAAAAATAAAATAAAATCGAACAACTTTATTGTGTTCTCTGGAGGAGTAGTAGCAAATAAAATCAGTTACATGAAATTACTGGATCTACACATATATGACATCTTAAACTGGAGGCAATACATTCATAACTTTCTATGGAAACTTGTGTGATTTTTTTTCATCAAGAATAATTCTTGGAATTGGTAATATGGCAATCGGAAAATTGGTACCTTTTTTAACTGACTATGCCATGCAAAATATATTTTCAAGAGTCATATTTAATGTTTTTTTTTTTTTACAAAAACAGTGAAAGAGAAACATTTTTTGGCACAGATCATTTTATTGTTTTTGGAAATATTCACCTTTAACAATTACAATGCATGAATTCAAACCAATTTTTGAAACATTATTTCCACTCTTATTTTGAAAAGCCAAAAATGTAGTTTGCAGTGATTTAACAGCATTTTGAAATGATGAAAATCATTCCCACAAATTTTTTGTTGACATTTGGGAACAAAAAGAAGTCATTAGGTGATAAATCAAGTAAATATGCGCAATGGGACATTAATTTGATGTAATTCTCCATCAAACAATCAATTGTTTGACATGCTGTGTAAGAGCTGGCATTATCATAAGGAAGAAATGTGTGACGTATTCTGATTGCAACTATAACATCTAGCAAACAAATTGATGTATACCATTCAGCATTAACCATTCTTTGATCCTTTAAAGCAACTGTCACGACAAGTCCGGTACAGTTAAAGAAACAAGCAATCAAATTCTTGGGAATGCTTCATGAACAAACCACTTTTGGATTCAGATCATCTTGGAACTCCCAGACAGTTAAGTGTTGCTTAGTTTCCAGCTCATACAAATATATCAAAGTTTCATCTCCTATTACAATGTTCTATACGGATATTGCATTTTCTTGGTGGAATTTTTTGAGCGTTTCCTTATAACAATTGGCACGAGCCTATTTTTGAGATTCTGTCAGATTGAAATATAGAAAAACCCAGTTTCTTCTTCTTTTTATTTTAAAGTTTCTCTGTACACATTAAGCAAAATTTAATTAGTAAGAAGAGTATATATTTTTGAAAAATGAAAATATTCATCTTCTTGCATATTGTTGTTTTGATATGTAGTTGCAATCACTGTGAAGTTTGGTGTTAATTGGTGTTCTTTGTTTTTACTTACAGATTTAAAAAGAGCTGAAATCACAGAAATTCAAATAACTCCCCAACATGTGGATTTCTGTGACAATGTCACAGTGTCATGTAAAGTGCAACCTGCTAATAGCACTGTGCACTGGGAGTTTGAGACTGGAAACATCAGCATGTCAGATAGGTAAATGCATTGCAGTACTTAAGTCAATAAACTTAAGTACATTTGTTAGATGGGGAAGGAAACCTGCTTTTTCCTTAAAAGATAGAGTGGGGGAAAATAAATAATAGAAATTTATGGGCATGAACTGTTATCAGTAATAAGGCTGTTGATATAGCCATAATACCAGACAGTGTGCAGCTTTTTCTACCACATTCAAAAATTCTTGCCATGATAATTCAGAAGTTGATTTTTCATGTAAACCTGAAGTATATATCTGATATAATCATTCCTAATATCAGCATGTTCAGTGGTTTTTCAAAGTTGTCATGTATGTTTTCTTTCTATACATGTCTGAAAATGTGTGTGTATGACTGATGTTATGCTGTTGTACTTCTTTGGAAAATATTTTTCATTCATACTGAGCATGGTGGGCCTTGGGCCTGGCATTCTGGAGGACGTGGCCATCCAGATTTCATTTTTTGTGACTTCCCAAAATCAACTCCAGGTGATAGCCAGGATGGTTCCTTCAAAACATCATGCCCGAGTTCCTTCCTATTCCTTATCCTCAATAACCTTGTGACCTTATAACTAATAACTCAATGTTGACAAGGCATAAAGCCTGATTTTTTTTTTTTTAAAGGGATTAATAATTATCTGAAATCTGAAGCAGACAAAGTTCTGAAGAAATCAAATCTGTTGAACAGAGTAGATGTTCTACCAGTTTGTAGTTCAATGTGACTGTTTCTGTGCAGGTTTCTTGCTAGAATGGAACACTTTTCCTTTTTCCAGATCCAGATTTTTTCATATATCTTTTCAAGTTAATAAATTTACTTGAGTCCTAAAGAAATTGCCTGGTATGTTGGCAGTCAACATTATACCTTGTTGTACACTTTAATCACTCAAATGCCAAATACGCTCCTCCAAATTCAAGTTACTAATTCTATACGTTATATGGGAAGGAAAGAATCCTTGTTAACATAATTCTTTAACTGATAGAGATATAAGGCATTGTGTACCATAGTAGAAAGAGGGTGTTTTGACATTTCCTCCATCAACCTACCCTACCTTCACAGCTAACTGCCATTGTGCTGTTACCAGTTAATTGTTCTCCAATTCCCAGCCTGTTCACTCAGTGAACTGATATTAGAGAAGGAATTAATCCCAAATTTTTTATATATTCTGTTTTCATGTTTTTTTTTTTGTTTTTTTTTACTATTTCAATGCCGTCCTGCTGTCATCTGTAGTAAGTGATCATTCCTCTTTTTCCTGACTCATATAATGTTTTCTAATTTGCCCCTTTTTTCAATTACGTATATACATATGTATTGGTTTGACAGAAAAAAAGGAGCTCACAAGCAAATAAAAATGAGTAAAGTTTTGCTGTAATGAGATAGCCTTCATTTGTTCATGTTGTTGAACTATTACTTTATATCATATTTGACTGATGTAATAACGTGTTTATTTTGCAGTTCTATCAAATATGTTAGTTTAATATTGAATAACACTATGCCCTACACAATAAGTCGCAATTTGCCTTTTGCCATAACCTATTGGGGATGGTAGGCATTAGTGTCATGCAAATTGCTGTCTACTCACTTGATCAGTTATTCGTATTGTTATGATATGGCATTTGTAATGTAATGTAAACTATTAATTCTTTCCGTTTTTGTTGTTGACTTGTGCTTGCTCGTTTGTTTCCAGTAAAGATGGTCACCACTGTAATAGTTAGACTTGATACAGAAATAAACTTTGTATTTTTGAAGTTTAATTCCTTCTATTTATCTTCTCACGACAATTCCTGAGATATATATAACAATTCTGACCATGTTATAAATACTCGGACAATGTTCAAATTCAAAAGATCGTCAGGTTCACTTTTTATGCACGAGCAATCTGTTCATAATGTTCTCTTACACCAACAATAACTCTCCAAAGATACTCTATTTCTGAACATAAGAATCTAAATGATTACTCGCTATCTCATCTGCTATTCTTTTCCCTGTCAACTGAATTATCCTTATATTCATTACTATTAGTTATATCCTTGATATTATGGCTATTATTTATAAAATTATGTTCCTATCTAAATGTGTGTATCTAAAAAATCTCTCGCTAATTCTATTTTAAGGGCTTGCTATGTCACAACCCCTCCCAAAATATCCTTAATTTTTGGCATTTGAAAAAAAAAAAAAAACAATAAATTAAGAAAATTTTCTAATGTCATTGTTGTTGTTGGTATCCAGTTTCTTTCATCATAACATTATACAAGTTGTTTTCTAATACAAATATTTCATAATATTAATGAACATTAATTTTCATAATATAAGTTCACATTAATCTATCTTTGAAAACAAATGTACACACAGATAATTGGTGAGAATAGAGTAATTTTTAGAGTTTTTTCATGTCGCCACATATATGAAACTAACAGTGGGTTACGTTTTACACTTGGTTAACATAATATCTTGTAACCTTGAAGTAACTCGATTAATTACAACATAATAGGGGAAAAAAAAACCTAAAAGGCTTAGGATGCACTTCGAAATCTAGACCTAACCAAACTCATTGATCGTTAAAATATAAATATTCATGCACGCTTTTTCGATGCACAGTGTGTGATGATGAAAAGGCGGCGCTCGCACTCCACATGCCTGTGAACATACACACTCAAAAAAAAAAAAAAAAAATAGTGCAGATGAACTGTCTACCATGAATATAAAGTATATATTCAACAGAATATTCATAATTATATTCTCTATTATTGTTACATTCGTGTTGGCTTAATGCCTATTTACTATGTGAGATAAATATTATTTTTGTCTTCAAACAGTGTATAATACTAATGTAAATGAAAGTGTTATACATGGCCGTGCAGTTCACTTCATTGGTAACATAGAATGATTTGGAGGGGTTCTTAGAAGTGATCTTAGGCTATCTTCAAGATTATAACAGATTACGCTACGTGGGCACCAAGATGTTAATGGTCAAGATAAGAATATTTGACTCCAGGATATTTGTTTAAGCAGTTCGGGATCCCTGCTATAAGAGTGATAATTATAATAGTTATTACCTTGTCGATATATCACCCTCTTCCACACAATTATCTGAAATAACTTGGGTTGTAAATGACTTAGACGACACAATGGATAACTTAAACATACTTTAATTATAAAAACCTAACCGTACAAGAATCCGCAGATCTACCTAAAGTTATGCTGAAAGGAATCGCCACACACGCATGGCTACAATTTTACCAACTTGGTCTTACTAAACAAATGAATAGCTTCTTCATACGAGTATAACGGAAACATGGCTTTACTGAATTAATACACGAATGACAATGATTAAATAACGACCCCAAATATAACCCGAAATTAACAAATAGATTCTCAGGAGGCATTACAACATTATTACAAACAACGGCAAACAACTTGTTTTAGGTTACACAGATTGAATAATTTATTTAACATATTTTATCTACCCAGTAACTAACTAAATGAGACAAGGCTGGCAAAGCATGGCTTTGCCTAGTGCCAAGGGCACATACAGGACATATGTCTTACCTTCTACATAGCTTCTGGCAGAATAGACTGATTCAAAATGGTGACAGGGTTTTTTGTGTGTTCTAGTAAGGTGGGTGAACTCTGTGCCTGTGCGAGCGCTACGCACAGTAGTAGCCTTGGACTCCTGAACTTGCAATTCTGCAGTTCTTACACAGCATGTAAACATCTCGCTCGCCTGCGATCACTCTATGCAGCTTACAATATTCACTGAATAAAATACCAAAACTCCCAATTTAAGCCCCAATTCACAATCTTTCATTACACTAAATTACTTGTCTTGATCATTTTCTTGTTGTATCAGAATGGGTCTTTAAGAATTATTCAACACAATCTGTGTAAATGATTAACTTTACTCTTTTAATGGGACACAATTTACATAACCTTCCCCTGCACACTCATTAGCTACTTTTACAGAAGATAATTCCTCGGTATTTATAACCATTAATAGTGCCTGTTTTCTACTTTTAAACAAGTGTACTATATACAACTTTCCTTATTAACATTATTATCTTTGGCATTCTTCCTGTGTCATTCCAAGGACAGTTAGTCTGGTTTCTATAATCAATAGAATCATTTCTTTTATCATCATTTTGATGCAAGTTAAATTAATTTTTATTCTTTACACTTTCAATTCCAAAGCAATCATATCCATTGCTTAACAAAAAGTTACTTTCTTCATTCCCTTTTCCATCATCATAAATATTTCTTGAATCAATAACCTCCTCTGAGTTTCTACAAACATCATCACTTTCCATTTCCTCTGTTGTCGTGAATAGATGGTTTCCACATGTTGAATGTAGTTTGGGTCTGTAGACTGTCTTAAATGATTGCTTCTGCCTCTTTGAAGACCTGTAACATGGTGTCTACCCCTGTCTGGTTTCCCATTGCATCTGTGCGCATTTTCTTCCCAATTATTTTGAAACCGTTGGTGTGACAATTGTCCTGTTGGTCTTGGTATTGGGAATCATTCTGGTAGTTGGGTTCTTGTCGGCTGTTCCTATCATTAGGAAAATTGCCTGAATGTTTATTATTGTTATTATTCTGTGGTCTGTCATGGGATGGAGGGCTAGAATTCCTTTCTGAGTAAAAGCCTCTACTATTGGCCATGTTATTTTGTGAATATTAGATATAGATTCCTCTGGTAGTATGCTGCATATCTAGATCTACTAATCGTTTTTCTGCTTCGTCTATGTTTGTAATGTTTAAGAGGACAAACGATTCCTGAACATTTGGCAGCATTCTACTAATTATAACCTGTACTATTTCGTATTGAGAAATAAGAATGGTCAAATAACAAGTTTTGGCTACTTCTTTCGGGGGGGGGGGGGGGGGAATTTGCAAGTCCCAGGTTCCCATTCCATTTACATAGCTGGCGTTTTGTGATATATTGTATTTTAGCAGACCAATATTGTTCCAAAAAGGCCTCCCTGAATTGTGCACAAGTCGAGCATTTAATAATGTGGTATTGCCCCCAGTCACAAGCCCTGTCATGAAGATGTTGAAAAATGCAGTCAATCTTCTCTTTGTCTATGTATCTTTGACAAATCCTATATGTTTCCAAATTGTGTAGGAAAGCAACTGGATGTATTTCTCAGCTATTGCTAAAATTTTGTACATCAAATTTTACCAGTGTTGATATAGCCAGCTCACCTAATTCAGGATACTTGCTGGCACTGATTACCTCTCTGACCAATGAATCTACTTGTTTGCAATTAGTAATATTTCTTTGGACCTCCAGTATATTTGCCCCCATGGTTTGCAGTTGGTGGGAGACTTGAACATTATGAGAATGTAAAGTTGGTATATTTTGTTCCAGTTCAGAATATTGTTTTTTCATTATTTTTACCTTCTTAGTAACTGTTTCAATTGTATTAGTCATATGTTCTGTAGTCTTATCTAAATCATCTATTTTGAAGCAGAGGAAATTGTTTTGTCACTTATTACACCAATATTATGATTCACTTGAACCAATTGATTGTTAGTACTTACTATATTTTGTTCTAAAAGGTGTCTTGTCTCTTCTGTATCAGTTTTATTTTCCCCTATTTGTTTTTGAATCTCTGCAAAATGAGTGTTAAACCTTCAGTTGCTTCGAAATGGGCCATTTTGTTTTAATTTCTTGTATACTGTGTTTGCATTCTGTTTCATATGCTTGTAGTTTTTCATCCAAAGCAGACATCTGATGGTCCAAACGTGTAATTACCTCCATGCAAGACTGCACTTGGGAAGTCGGGTAGGAAAGTTTTGTACTCAAGTCTGTTCTAATGTCAGCCTTGATATCCGCTGAGAAAGTGTCAAGTTTAATTTGTAATTGTGATTCAAATTTAGTGTTAATAGCTTCAAATTGGGAATAAGATTTAGCATTAATCTCTTCAAATTGGGAACGTATCATACTCATCAGTAGCTGTATGGGATCCACAACTCCATCTGTAGGGCTAGTTCTTTGAGTAGTATAACATGGTGTCTGAATAGCTTGTGTGAGACAGTCTCTCTATCAGATGCTTTCTCGCAAAGGATTATTTAATCCTGCACGTTCCATTTCATGTGCCTGAAATGCCTCATTCTGCATTAGTGTTTCATCAAACGTTTGCTCTATTACTGTGAATTGTATGGAGGTGCTGTCTGTGTGTTCTGTTACTTCTGTGAGTTGTGCCTATTGGTTGAATAATTATATAATACTATCAAAACAGAACCTATATAAAGTTTGCTTGGAGCAAACACAAAAGAAATCTACAATATTGTAATTACATAGTTAAAAAAAAATAGTCCTAATAGTAATCTCATCACTTAAAAGTGAAAACCTGATGCACAGTATTAGTTTTTTCTTTAAATATGTTACGCGCTTCAACCATACAGTATCAAACAGCAGTGTTTTGTGTCGAAAACGCATTGGGAAAAAAAAAAACTCTGAAAGAGGTAAATAACAATGCTTCCGACCATGTAAACAAATATGCAAACTTGAATGCTATTGCTTCATAAGTTACTAGCAAAACACATGAAAAATATATTAGTGCAAAGAAGTAAGGTTATGAAGCACGTATGTGTAAGACAGTTTGTAAACACAGCTTACAGTTTTTGTTTACAGAAACATTTGAATATGAAAACTGTAGAATTGATAAAAATTCAAAGATAATCAAGTTAAGTAATAAACTATTTTCAATGTGAGAAAATGTCAAAAATACTTTGTCTTGATTCTCATGGCGGTCGATTTATAGTAACATGCAAAATAGTAATGCACACTTAGCTGTAAAGATTTTTCTTCTTCTAATTGTTTGCGTCGCTTCCTGTCACAGTGTATGTGGCACACAGTACGCAGTAACCGTGATGACAATCTTGTGATCAGCTGGCTGTAGTCCCATTTAGTAGATTCATACTAGATGGCACCATAGGAGAATATGGCAGTTTTTTTGGTTTGCAGGTTTACCAACTTGATGATATCAGATCCTGACATTGAAAGTAATCTCTGTGCGATTACAGGCCTCACTTGATCCCCATGTTACGATGTTATGGCAATTTTAATGTAAATAAACTGTTGCTATGACCGGTCCTCTCTGCTTGGGTGATCTGTGACCTCTGGAGCTTCCTCAGGCTCGGTGTATAAACATAAGCTCAGTGAATAATGAAGTCTTGGCATTGCAGAAATACCGCGCAGTGTCTTCCTCACGTGTGCTGCCCAACAAGGGTGGAGGTCCGAGAAAATGGCACTCTCAAAACTACAGTATATCAATGACTATTTTTAATATTCTGGGTATGTTCTATCAATTGACCCAACTTAGTTAGATAAAATGTGTATGTGTTTGATAAACATATGTAATGGATGTATTACAAACTGTGAAATCAGAACGTAGTATAATGTAAACCATAACATAAATAAATTGTCTACAGTTACTGACATACATAAAGTATACCCTGAATCAACATTTACTGCATTATGATTTATATGGAGTCTTTAAATATATGTTAAGTATTCAGATCAATGTACGACATTAAACACGCTTCAATAACATAACTGATATCACTCTCACACGTTAGTAAAAAAAAAAAAAAAAAAAAAGATCACGTTCACGAGAAAGATTGTTCCACTTTTCTGAAATGATGGAACAAGCTATACTGAGAAGCTGCTCTCTTGCAGCTTTTGTACTGTACTAGTTTGACACATAAAGGTACTTTTTTGCTCTAAATATCCACTTCATAAGTAGATTGTCTACTTCGTCGGCGGATAAATAATCTGTGTGATGTTGAACTTCATTCATCTTTTCTCTAGTAACACGCAGTCTCCTGTATTTACAAAATTGAAGTTTCTTTATATTTGGAGTGCAAGAGGCATTTACTTCAGGTTGATTTGAACTGGGTATCATACCCCAGCCATCCAGATTTTGGTTTTCTATGGTTTCCCAAAATCAATCCAGGTGAATACCAGGGTGGTTCCTTCAAAAAGGCCATGGCTGGATTCTTTCCCATTCCTTGCCCTCATCTGATGATGTTGACGAGGTGTAAAGCCAGAGGGGAAAAATAATAATATGCAATCTTTCCTACATATAGTAAGTTCATTTGTTGGTTGGGTATAAGCAGTGCATTTTTGAGAATAATTGTTCACTTTCTTGTCAAACTTCGAACCACCTTCAGAAGCTATGTCCATCATAAGCTCATTTGAAAGATTTATCTTCTTGCTACTGATCCAGTTGACTTCAGCATAACTATTTGATTGAAGCTTAAATATGAACTAAACCCCACTGTCCTGACACCATTTTCCAAGAGTCCACAAACATAGCTTCAGTTACACATAACGTATTTTTCGCCCTTTTCACATTACTTACATTTTTATTTTTATCCAGGCAATCGTTATCTATGTGCATAATCACTATATATTTATGACATCAGTATTTAAACGATTAATATTCAATTGAGTTTCGAACATTTCCTCATTTTGACGTTCCTCTTAAGTAGGAAACAATGTTTCTCGTTGTTCATGAACATGGCTACCAATGTAAATTTGATGTCTCTTTGTCTTGCATCTATTTCTACCACTTTTTTCCTCAGTCTTGTTTTATTGGGGTCGCATGACTCTATAGCACATCTGAAAATTTTTTTAATGAACTTGACAGACTATACAAATGCCTTACCAATATTAATCCATGATATACACTTGTTTCATAAAGTTTCTTTACTTTGGCAAATATACCTGAGCTGATCATGTGTGCCACTATATGGCTTCATTCTATGAATTGCCAAACTCTTGAACGACAGTACTTTCAAACTGGTCCTGTCTGTGCAGATATTTTCCAGCTTCTGCCAAACTTCTCATGGTGTAGCACATTCTTTTATCTGCCTTAACTCTTATCACTGGTTGGTAAGATAGTCAGATTTGGCATTTGTGTTGTTCTTTTTCTATATTCTTAATGCATCCTTCTTGTCTACAGTTGTTACTGGTTTCACTTGCTGACCACTCGCATACTGCCATGAGTAATTCTTGATCAGTAATGCTTCCATGTACATGTTCTGTGTCAGAATTTATTCAGCACTTCTTGCTAGTAACAACATATTAATTTTGAATATTACTTCTATTTCACTTCGACCTTCAGAAATTTCGCTTTATGGGCCCATATTCGAAACACAGTAAGTGACGATTTTCCAAGTTCCGTAATCTATTGGGGATTGTGGGCATATATTGAAATAACAAATCTGATAGCACTGTGTATCAGTAAACATGTTATTATATTGGCCAAATAACCCATGAAGCAATAATTATACAACGTGGATAACAAATGTGGCAGAAATATCATGCCTCGCAGCACGCAGCAAGTTGGAGCAGGTCAGGCAACCATGCACTTGTTAAACAGAACTGTTCTTGCGTGATTAGAGGAAGTTAACTATTTAGGCTTTGATAATGTTTGTAATGTATAACTTAATACCTATTATATATCTGTCACTGCAAAAGATCCCAGTGGGAGGGTGAATCACAGAAATTAAAGTCACTGTTGTAAATTAGTATATTCTCAAAAGTTTTGAATCTGAAGCTGGCATCAGGTAACATTACATGGTAATTGAAAGTTCAGACTTTGAAAAGCCTATGTTAATGGCTGCAGGTTATTACAACTGTAGAAATAGTCAAGAAGTCATGTGCTCAAACAATTCTAAACTAAATGCAATGTCGTCTATCAAAAAGTATCAAAGTTTTATCCTGCCTATACATTCCTACATGTAAACTAGTCTTGTTTTAAAATATTCTAAGTCCACATGTAAGTGATGGAAAAATCTATAACTATGGCTACCTCCTCATAGCAGAGCAAAGTGTCACGGATTGTGCCTGCGTAATAACTAGGGTCATGAGGAAAAATGGCTAGGGTTTATATTCATTCTCCCTGAGGAAACTGCCATCTTTTGTTTCCCATGGTACTTTATTTTAATCTGATTTTTCTGAAACTATACTATCTTATAAAATGGATAATTTTAAATAGTTTTTTCTATGACAATTTTCCTTGTAATCCTACTCGTTTAGGATTTATTAATTTATTTAGTCATCTCTAGCTTCCAAGATTTTTGTTCCTTTTAAAGCTACTTATATCATGAGATTCATTTTAATTTTCAGTTTAATTTGATTTTTGTTTCAACTCTGGGGCTGTTTTTATTTAGCTCAGTATTAAATTTATATGCATTGAATTTACCTTTGGCTTCCGTCTTTTCCTCCGGGTGTGTTCTTAAAAATTCAGAAAATTATATCTTTCTTATTTAATTTTAGTTTTACAAGAGGATTTCACTATTCTTCCTAGAATTTCATGTTCTGTTTAGTTATTCATATCTCACTTTTGACAAATTCCTATTTCATAATTATGTTCTACATGTGTGATGATGTAACTCTTTGCATGATCCTTAGAATCCCTTTTTTTTCCTCCCTTTGACTGAGTGTGGTGGGTGAGTGGGTAATGCTATGGCCTCGCATTCATGAGGACGCCGGTTTGAATTCCCTTCCAGGCATCCAGATTTGGGTTTTCCATGGTTTCCCCAAATAACTCCAGTCCTTCAAAATGCCATGGCCGAATTCCTTCCAACTCCTTCCCATTCCTTGTCCCCAATCCCATCCCACCTCAAAAGACCTCGTTGTCAATGAGGCGTAAGGAAAAAAAAAATTCACCCTTTTAGTTTTATACTGTTATTTTATTGTTACTTCCATTTAATTTAGCTTTCATTTGGCCATATTTTTAATTTTGTATCCGTTTTATTAGAAACGTCACATTTATTTATTCGTCGTAAAACGTACTAAGGATTTACCTGCTGACACGAATTTTTGTCAGGAAGTCAAGCTTGGTGCTGACAATGCATTACTGTACTTAAATTTCGTTTATCATTTTTAAATAAAACTTTCAAATTCATTTGTTGTCCTACATAAAATTTTCAGATCCTAGAAATATTGTCTGAACATGCTTGTTTTTAACCGTGTTACCTATGAAAATGTTTGTGAAGCTTTCAGTTTAATTTGGCAGTCCACTTTATTTATAACACTGTACAGGTTCGATTTTTACTCAGTCTTTTAATGTTAAGTTTAGGGTTATTTAATTCATTTGCAATGCTAGAGGCTTGATGTTGCCTTTTCCTACGGGCTGTTGTAAGCTACCTTACTCTTTGTATTTTCAATATTAGTTAAAAACCGACGGGAATTGGGGTTAACATTGATACATGATACTGCAGCTTAAAACCGAATCCACAACATATTAAAGAAAGAAAAGTAGATAAACAGGTTTCAATAATAATAAAGAAATAGTTTCCAATAAGAAATAACTTGTAAACTTACAGAAACAAGCGTAATCCATAACCATCCAAAATTGTAAATAAGCAAGTTTGGTTACGTGACCATATCACTAATATTCCACACATTTTTCCACTGTAAAGCACTTTTGCAATAATAATTCTGCCAAGAAGAATAAAAATCCACTAATAACTCATAGTTTCAGATAGGTTCAAAGCAGTAAAACAAACCATGTGCCCACTTCAACAAAAGATTTCAATCCAGTTAAGTAATTTCAGAGCTTTAAAAGTAGTTTTTATACCTCCAAATAATATTTCAACTAATATTCCATAAGTTTCAAATAACTGCCAGCCGTTTAATAAAAGATATAAATAAGTTTAGAGTCGCAAATTTACGACGCAATAACAGCCACCTTTTAAATAGATTTTTGAACTGGCAAACATATTCTAGTAACTAAAAACATTTGGAAATCATTTAAATAAATTAAAGAAAGGTTTTAAAAATAGTATCCGGGTGATACAAGCTGTAAATAAAAAATAAGCAAAATTGAGTAAAGTTGGAAAACCAACGATTTTAGAA
The DNA here is from genome assembly GCA_031002005.1 of Vandiemenella viatica. Classification (NCBI taxonomy): domain Eukaryota; kingdom Metazoa; phylum Arthropoda; class Insecta; order Orthoptera; family Morabidae; genus Vandiemenella; species Vandiemenella viatica. Next base: position 22,362 of record JARYHS010013109.1, on the reverse strand, counting down.
AAATTGATAACTTTTGATCCACCCAACCGATTTTAAAGATTGTTGGCTCATTTTTATCAGCAGGCACGTAAGAACATTTTGGCAGTAGTTTAAACTCAAAATTATAAACTTGAAAAACCCAACTCAAATTAATTGTACTATTCCTCCAACTTAATAAATGTTTTACATCGATTTGGAAGCATTTAAAAAAAAAAAAAACACACAGAACACAAAACACTTGTTGAAACATGCTCTACACATTGTGATTTTCTGAAAGCCCTCCGTGAAAACCAAAATTTTGAGCACCTTTGATACTCGCAGTTTTTAGGCATTTTCAAAAAGGGAAGTCCGCGACTGGCCATTTTAACAGTATTCAGAAGTCCACGGTGTTAGAAGCACGTATTGCTCGCCAAGCGAATTCGGCGCTTGAACGCGCAAGGGTTCTTGGGACCTGTTGCTTGCCGGAAACAGTAATGGCGCTAGTCAGGGAGGCCATCTTTGGAAAACTGAACTTTTGCTAGACATGTGATACCTCAGTATAAGAACTTTTATTTTCCGATCGGGGTTAGGCGGTTCTGTTCTGCTTCATCTTTCGTGTGATGATTAGACTGATGCCTTAGCTAACTGCAATTTACTGTACTTTGTGAAAGTTCCAGAATATATGTTTTTTGTGACTTGAACATCAATAACTTTCATTTCTAGTTTAGTACCCTCCTTACATAGGTTTTTTTTATGTAAGTGGCGGCCGTCTTCATAGAGCAGTTAGCATTTCTCCAAAGGTTATCCACGGTTTCAGAACATTTCTTTTACTTTTATCAGTATTTGAAGGTACTCCAGTTTAGGTGGACAAGCCGATACGCACCCTGGTATCCGGTTTATTCCCTAAAACACTGTGAAGTTATTCCTATATTACACCCTGTCACATTCAACTGTTGGGAAATTCAAACCAAGACGTGCAAAGTCAAACAGTCATTGGTTCTCTGGCAAATAGGAATCATTGTTGAGCACAGTTGATTGCATTATGAAGCAACAAAATAAAATGAAATAAAATAAAAAATAAATAAAAAACGTTAACACTGAATTATATTGCATCTTCTTTTTTAAGCCCTTCTTCAGTAGTGGATGGGAGTCATTGAGAAATTAAATGGTGATTAACTATTTGAGAGGCTGGGAGGGTCGTGGAGGAAATTCATATTGAAATATCAAAATGAGAAAAAAACGATTGAGGTGAAGTAAATATTTTTAGAGAATATACTCAAATCTCAAAAACCTAAACACCAATTACAGTTAGTGGTGATTTCTACAGATTAGGAAACAATGGAAAAAGTTGGGGGGCAAATGAAAGAAAGGAGTGGAGTACTATCTCAGATTTAAACCAGGTGTGTGTATTGCTCCATATGTATAGGATGGCCAGCTCCTATAATCTAACACCTATTTTGATTCACTTTGGCACTAACCTTCTGCATTTAAAGTGAATTGTAACATGTTCTGGCATTTGTCTGGATAGCCTCTTGTTTTAGAAAAAATTAAGGTCAAAGGTCATAGCATCAGATCCATTTCACTAATTCATGTAGCGGTCACAAACCTACAGTTTTTGAGTTATCAGCCCATGATGTAGCTGAACAACCTTTCACGGTAATACAAATTAAGTGTATTAGTCGAATGGTGTGAGCGTTGTAGTCTGGATCTGCAGACCCAAGTTCAATGTGTAATGCTGATTTTTTTGTGTCATTTTCATAATGTGAACATTTTGTTGGAGAAATATAAGTATTTTATCATTTTCTTTGAAAAACTGAATGAAAATACTAAAATTTTATGTTGTTTAGTTTACCTGTATCTATTTAAAAAATATCATTCATCAGTCATGAATGATCAAGGTCAACCGACTTGCACCATCAAAGTAATACCCCCTGGAATGTACTCCATTTTGCCAGCCATGTGATGACTTCTTTAGTCAGCAAAGAATGAATTGCAAAAATTCAGAACAATTTGGAGTTATGTAGGGGCGAAGAATTGTACAATAGTACTGACACACTAAAAACTCGTGCCTTGATCCTTGTTTGCACACATTTTCCAGAACATATGTCAGTAAGCATGGTATCATCCAAATTGATATTAGGTGGACACATCTGCACCAACGTAGACCAAGTTTGCTTCTTGCAATCACAATTGTAAAAAAATGTCTATGTGCTATAGTTTCCTTCATGTGTAGCACATGGTGCCAGTGAGTACTGTTTTTCTCATGATTTTATGTCAAGTTCCATCCAAATCTGTGAGCAGCAATAATGAACTACAAACACACAGTGTGGTGTGTGTATTTCCCAAATTAATGCGGAAAAATGTAAGGTAGATTAAAGCCCTCCACACACGGCACATTTGTCAGCGATGCGGCCTCGTCTCGTACTCGTCGTGTCTGAACTTCTTGGGTAAGGCAGTGGGGAGCCACCAGTGAGGTGATTTCTGTGCGATCAGTTTGGAAGTTCGCGTGACGTTCGAGACGAGTGAGGAGTTTTAACATTTTCTTTGTTGGTGAAGTATAGAAACAGCCTGTTCTGTATAGTTATATGCTTGCCAGATATTCAAGAAAGGACTGCACTGAAAGAGCTTGGAACAAGATTGCAGTGGCAGTAAAGTTAACAGGTATGTAATAAGATGTACTTTATTTTTTATTTATTTTAATGGTTCATTTTTATTATCATTTTATTTCAATTAATGTTTAACGGGCATTATAATCAAGAAAAATTATGTGAAAAATAAAAAATAAACTGAACACGAGAAATGAATTATTATTGTTAATACCAGTATTTTCACTGCCAAGGTAGCGAAACCTGTGGAGTGACAAAATATTTTGCTAAATATTCTCTTAAAGAATTAGCTGTTTATTGATCATTTATTACTGGACGTGGAGCTGAGTGTGTGGAAACATTATTGTTTGCAGTAGCATTTAAGTCACAATTGTCATCATGTTGTGCCGTGTATTTGATTCCTTTTCTTTTTCTGACGTATTTATTTAGTACACATGCAACTTTCACAGTATCAATGACCTTATTGACATTGCGGCAATGTATTGGAGTATTCAACTCTTGACATTTTTTGTCATCATTCCAATTGTACATTCGATGCTTTTTCTCCCTCTGCTTAATCTGTAATTGAATATACTTTTTATATTATCAAGAACCCGTTTTGAGTAAGGTCTCATTAGGTTTCATAATAAAGGAAATGCCTCATCAGCCAGAAAGTAATAAGGAAAAAGACAATCATTCTTAAGCTCTAAAAATCCCTCCACAACTGTTTCTTCCTATAGAACCTACCTCAAACACAGAAAACAGGCCATCAGCATCACTACATCCTAATAGTACTATAGAATGGTGTGATTTATAATTAAAATTACTTGCACCAGTATTCAGAATTTTTTCATACGAATATGTTTTCCATTCATAGCACCTAAACAGTTTGGTAAATTCCATAATGATTGAAAACGATCAGCTATGCTTTCCCACTGTGTCCTTGTTTGTTGCGGCATGAAAACTTGATTCACCTGGTCCCAAATTATAATAGCGGTTTCTGCTACAATTCGTCCTACTGTTATCTTGCCCCTGGCGAAATATAATCCAAGCACAACGAAAGTACTTCCCGCTGCCAAATACTTGTAAAATATCGCTGTGCTACAATAATCGATTCGTGCATAAATAAATTGATTAAAATAATACAGCAATAAATGATTTTGTAATGTTTTTCTTAAGTGATTTACTCATATAAATGAATGGTGCAGACCAGTTTTGGTTTCCCAGCTTTTAGCGAAAGAGGTGGCAACACTGGGACCCATATCGGATGTTTTGATGCCATAAAATGAGGGTAGGCTGCTAGGTACCTGGGGCTTTTGTTCTGCATGTCGTTTGAAATTTGGTTTTCAGTTATCTACTTTTGTCAGCCACGCCACATGTTGCAGTCAATCACTGTAGTCCGATAACTTAATAAATGAAACAGGTGCATGTAATTAATGTTTCTTCTTTTCTTTCTAGTGACCGAATGCAAGGAGAAGTGGAGGAATTTGAGGAGCACCTTCATTAAAAAACTTATCTTTCCCAAAGCGGGACAGGATCAAGAGGGGGAAAAAAAAGCATATTATCTGAATGACGCAATGAAGTTTGCTCTTCCGTTCGTGATGGGAGCACTTTTAGCAAGTGGTAATTTACCTAAAATTCCTCTTGAGTCTGAGGTAATTGAAGAAAACATGGACTTACAGACGTCCCTAATCCCCGAGTCTTCTAATGCATCATCTGTGATACAAGATCCATCGTCACAACCACCACCAACTCCTCCAACCCTTCCCTCTTTCAGATCACTCTCTACACCTTTTATTGATGAACCGTGTACATCGGCCTCGGTGCCTGTATTAGTGACTGACCAACCAGACCATTCCAGAGAGAGACCTATTTGCAGGGAAAATATTAACAGAAAACGGAAGAGAGGAGTAACGTGTGACAACTGTGCTGCAATAGACACAGTCTTCGCTGAATATTTGCAGGCCAAAAAAGGTAAACTTTGCACAGCTAATAAAAGCTCACCAGGTGATGAAAGAAAAGAGCGCATCAAGCAGTTTGCTCTCAGTCTTGTGCCTGACATGCTATTTATGACAGATGCACAGCTCAGAGCATTTAAACGAAGGACTTTGCTACTAATAGATGAAACACTTGGAGTTAATCCTATTGGTTTTTCAACATGAGGACTAGATTCACAACATGTGACTAGATTTACAACATGTCATGCCCGTTTATCTACATATACTGGACCAGCTAGTGAAATGTTCGAAGATTCAGGTCTACACTAGAAAATGAGACCTCACTGTCAGATGGCTCTCAGAATGAACCAAGCAACAAACAAAAACATTTTAGACAATTGTAAATATTTGATTTCTACGTATACTTATTTTTATTGTTTAAAGAAATATAAATCCTTATGTAAAATATTGATATAGTAAATGTGTGAAATATTATGTGATTCTTACCTTAATGTAATTAATATTCTTTCTTCCACTATTACACATTCCCTCGGGTTTTTATTTCACTGATGAATGGTGGGAGAAATATTTTCCACAAGCTCTGTATAGAAATGTTTTGACATTCTGTAGATTGCATGAAATCTCGTGTATGTTTCTTTGAGTTCAGTGGCCGCAACGAATATTCAGCAGTTGGTGTTCCTCTTGATGTAGGGATGCACACAATACTTCCTCTTCTTTCTAATTTGCATTTTATCGAAATAATAATACATAACTATATCCACTTCTTCACTTGAACTTGACATTTCAAAATCAGAATAAGCTGCTAAGGATATGTCAGATGAAACCTAGTCACACAACCTTCCCCACATATTTCTACAAGCAGACTGGCTAGTTAAACTCTTCGTTGGCAAATCCCAGTTTGTGTGAAATGCTATGACACACAGGATGCATGAAATGAGTGGTCCCGACAACAAGCGGTAATCGCACCGTGTGCGGAGGGCCTAACACTAGAGATATGGTCAGGTCAGCTCATGATCTAGGATTTTGCCAGTAGCACTCACACTTAGGGTCAGATATGGTAAGATCATATTTTCAACCCCAATAAATTGTTATGTTATTGTTTAAACCTTACCTTTTTATGTTCAGTTTAACAAAATAGTTGATTACACTTTAACCAACAAAAGAGGACAGTGAATCGAATTCTCAATATTTTCATCATGCATAATATAAAATAAGCAACTACTTGAGATAATTCTACTTGTGCAATATTGTGCAGTTTCATAATTTTTATTTGCTTATACTGTGGAGGTTTCTTTTGTGATCTCTATGTGTGATGTAGTTTTGTGAGTTTTTTTTTTTTTTTAGTAAAATCATACAATACTCTGAAACTCTGAACAATCTCTGAGACAAGCCTCGCACTGGTGGAGCATGTCATTTTGATTTGATGTTTTGAAACCACTCTCAGACTTCTTCTTGCTCCGGTCTTGACCGTTGTTGATCGGTCTTGGCACAACCTCCCTTGCCTTGAACTGGCTGAACAGCGATTTTGATCTTTGCCATGATCTGACTCAATCTCCAGTGTGACCTGAACTTGAACAGTGTCAGATTTGATTATTGTTATTCAGTTTGCTGGAAAAATGATAAAATATCTATATTTCTCAAACAAAATGTTTATACTGTATTATGAAAATATCTGGAATCATTTGCTCACACCACTTGACTATTACTCTCACTTTGTATTACCGTGAAAGTCGTAGGTATTTCAGCTATACCACAGCACATAAAAACATTCGTAACCTGATACTTATAGGTTTGTGACCCCCACATGTTTTAGAGAAATCTGATGATTTTTAAAGATCTATAAATAACCCTCTCTCCAAAACAGATCAACAACCATGAATTTTGACCTCTATTTTCTTTTCTTTTTCTTTCATTTTTTCTTTTTCTTTTTTTTTTTCTTTTAAAAAACATAGGAGGAGGAGGGTGTAATATCTAACATATCTAACAAACACCAGTACACAAGTCCATTTACTTTAGATGGAGAAGGTCTGTGCCACATTGATTCAAAACTGATGACCTACACATTTGGACTTCCCTTATAAGTTAAGAGGAAATGCTGTTAACGGAAGGACTCTGAATTAAAGTTACTTATGTTTAGTTTGATTGCCCCATCAATATGGTCAGCATTTTAGTTGCATACTGCTAGCCTGTGACCATGCAGGTTAGTTGATTGCTAGTCAGACCTATATATGAAGCAAGCCATTTGTTGCTAGTTAACTGGTAAATGACATGGATTCAATTTCTCATCCAGCCATCATGATTTCCATTTTTCATGGTTTACTGAAAGAATTCCAGGCAAATACTAGGATGATCCTTCAAACCACCATGAGTAATCCATTTTTCATGGTTTACTGAAAGTATTCCAGGCAAATACTAGGATGATCATTCAAACCACCATGAGTAAATCCATTCCATTTCCATGCCCCTCCCCCCCTTCCAGACCTCTACAAGCTCTATTGACCTTGATGTCAGTGACCCATTAAGCCCCACTTATAATAAGAAAAATTATTTCAGATTTTTAAAATTGTTTGCAGGTACGTTATTGATAGACTGGAAGATGAGATAAGGCTCATAGTATTGTGTGCTACATTAGATGATATTGGAAACTATACATGTGTTGCATCACTGTCTGCTCCTGGAGAAGATGAAGTGTCACAGACTGTGGTTTTAAATATAACAAGTGAGTAGTAATATACAATTTGGAGCTTGCTTTCTTGTAAGCAACAATGTTGTTATAAATAAGGCTAAGTATTTCTTTCTATTTATTCATTTTCTTACTATTTAACATTAAATATATGTGTGTGTCTGTTACTATTACCTCTATAATAGATTCTGGAGGCTAATAAACTAATGCAACTATTAATGCATCCTGAAGCTTCCAAAATTAACAATCAACAGCAGCAAGAATCCAGAGGCTGCATTTATACAAGATATATAGAAATAACCTTTGTTATGTGTAACAAAATTCAGTATTTCCATGGTTTCTATCTTCAAGTTGAAGTAACCTATAAAGAAAAACTTTTTTAAAATTATTGATCTCTTTGGTCAAGGAAACAAATTTTGTAGAACAGTAGCCGCAATTTTCAAGTTAAGTGCAATTTCTGGCTAAATGTGGTGTGCATTAATTAGCCAATATGCTATTTGACTCTACTGAAAATATATTAGCAATTGTAGTTATATGCATATATTAATGCTTAAGGAAGTTATTTTAACTGTGAAAAGGAATCTTGGTTATTTTTAATAAATATCCAAATGAAAATTACAATTTTATTTCCTTTGGCCACTTCGTAAAAAAAACTCTCTATGCTTGAAAGTCTCATCAGTGATGTCACACACAATTTAAGATTGCATCTTAGAATATTGTGTTCACTGTTTTCTGAGTTAGTTTTTTAAAAATTGCTGACAATTTCATGTGCTTCGTTAGTTTTTTATTTTTGTTTAGAATACAAAATCGAGAACAGTAGAAACTTACTAAAAGTAGATGCATTAATGGTTGGAATTATTTACTCTGTGGAACTTAAAATGTGTGATAAGTACCAGCGTTACACGTTCTTCTTTTGAAAACCAGTTGTCAGCCAAATTTTGATGGCAAAACTCATTTCACAATAATTATTTTTGGCTGAAATCCATATTATGTTACATGACATATCTTTCTCTGTCTGTATTGTTGTAAAACATTACTTTTGTATGGACCATTACAATATGTTAATTTCAAAATCACCATGTAGCATTACAAAAATTCAACTTCCGCATCAAGAAGAATGCAGGAAATGAATAATGCATACTAAATTAAATTAAAGAATTTTAGTAAGTGGTGAAGTATAAGATACTGCCAGAACTACATTCTTTTGCACCAGTGCTTTTGGACAAATATGATGTGGTAATACTATATGCAACCCAGTAGATGATAATACATTACAAAAATAAAGTTTTTTCATATCAAAATTTTTCTCCTTCTTTACTACCTTTTCCCAATATTTTGGGGCCAGTTGCCTTCAATGAGTATTACTCATCTTTGGCATGGTTAAATTTGGAGCTATGGTTTTACAGCTGCATGCCCTTGCAGATGCCAAGCATTTTACACATACTGCCATGTAGCACTAATGGGGAAAGTGAGGTGTTGCCATCTGTCTGTAAAACATGTAACTATGTTCAGTGTGTGATAAGTGTGTTTTTTTATTGTAAAATGTGTAGTTTATGATGTGGAGATTGGGGACCGTCCTGGCATATGCCTTGATGGCTACGCCTAAAAACTGCAGTCAGGACAGCCAGTATGCGGGGGCCTGGGCCTGTGCCCAGTTTGTTGTACCTCCCCGTTCCAGTGTGCAGCACCTCTGCTTACAGGGCCTCACTGGCAGGTTATATCTTAATTCTTATCCTACGAATATTATTGATCCAGAGGTAAAATCAACCTATCCTCTTTCTGCTTAAATATTGCAGTTTTCATATGATATCACTTGTCTTTGTATTTGAGTTGAAGGAATAAAGATCTCAGGAAATTACATTTCTGTCCACCACCATATTAAATCAGCTGGTACTCAAAAGTAAACAGTACTGCTGGTATAGTAAAATTTAGTAGAAATGAATTTTGAATCTGAAATATGACAGTTAGTAATCTGATGTTGAATGATACAAAGTGTTGCATAGTAACTTAAAATTTTTAGCACTACAATGAAAATGTATGTTAGAATCAAATGTAAGCTGCTTATCAAAGCGATGTTCACAGTTGAATCAATCACAACATCATCAGTATTCCTGCGAGTTAGTGACAGCCACTTTTAGATTTTTTCCCCCCGCATTTTAATGATTGTTGGAACACTTACAATCCTTAGGGGATTTTAATTGTTGCAGTTTCTAAAATACTGCATTCCACATCATTTATGAATTACATTTCCAACAGTTTATACACAAATTCAGAGAAACAAACCAGACTTTACTTTTAGAGAGAGTGATTAATGGCACTGACTTTATGTGTGCCATTGACCCACGCCACATTGTAAAGTGGTGTTTTGGCAGTCTTTTAAACACTTCAAATTTTAATGCTAATTTTTACTTAAAATACATAATTCTGTAAAAAGAAAATGAAAAACAAATAGTATCTGCTGTGTTATGTGTATCAATAAACAATTTCCAAAAATAGTCGCACAGCCTATTGCTCCATAAAACACTAAACTCTCTTATCATAGACCTCAGTAATTTCAGTAATAAGAGTTATTTGCAGGTGATGTGGACATAATTGTTGTGCTGTGGAACCACCTCTCCCTCCCCACCTTACCCCTCTTTTCCTGTTAGTAAAATGTAACTCCAAGGGTGTTAATTACACACTGATGTGCTAAAAAGTATATAAGAAAAGATAGGGTAAATAACCCTTTAGTCACCAAAGCTGAAGGCTGGAGGGCTGCGACAAATATATAAAATATGAGAGGAATAAAAAAGTACAATATTTCGCTTTAAAGACTTAGTGAATTGGTCCATTTGGCAACAGAGATACATGCACACTAAGAAGTCATGGGATATTCCTCTAACAACACATGGGGCTTCCTTTGGTTTGACCAAGCATGGTGGGTAAGCTGTAACTCTCTGGCCCCTCTTTCAGGAGGATGCGTGTTCAAATCCCTGTCCGTCCATCCAGATTTTGGTTTTCCATGGTATCCGCAAGTCACTCCAGGCAAATGCTGGGATGGTTCCTTCAAAAGGCCATGGTCAAATTCCTTCCCATTCCTTGCTCCTGAACCATGTGACTCATTTCCTTCAGCATGAATAAGGTGTAAAACCGAAATATTGTCACCTATCCCAAGCCCTTATTTCCCGCTCCTACCTAGCAGATCTTGTACATAAACAAATCACGCGTGCATTCACCCACCCTCCATGTAACCACTACCGCCTGACACCTCTAAAATCCAACCATAGCTCTGTCTTTGTCATCCAGTTCTTTCCTGGCCTCGAATCCATCAATCAAATCCTACAACAGGGGAATGACTTCCTTCGCTAACTTCCAGAAATGCACTCTCTTGCCAAAAATTCTGCCAACTGTCCCCTGTACATGTTTCAGCAGACCACCCAACCTCAAAAATATCTTGGTTCACAAATACTCTCCATCTGACTCTCCAAAAATACCTTATGGATCTTTTCCTGGTAATAGACCTCACTGCAAAACCTGAAACATGCATCCTCCCACTACTACATATTGCAACCCTGTCACAGGGGAAACTTTCCCCATCACTGGGCATGCCACATGCACCACAATGCACATCATATACCAGCTAACTTGCCGCCACTGTGCTGGTTTATGTAGGCCTGACTACACAACTACTCTCAACCAGAATGAATGGCCACAGACAAACAGTCCACACCCGCAGTTTACATCTTCCAATACCAGAACATGCTAACTACCACAATTCCAACAACCTCAATGACTGTTTCACCATAAGAGCAATCGGAGTTTTCCCCGAAACCACCACTGCTTCAGAACTTCGGAGATGGGAACTTGCATACCAAAATATCCTATATACCAGACACCCACCCGGCCTCAACCACCGATAAAATTCCTTTCTGTGACGCATCACTCATTGTTATTAGTATTATCATTATTGTCATTTAACTAGTTAAATTTTTTTTTTCAAAATTTATCTCTCAATATTTATTTACCTAATTTTTGATTTTATTTCAACATTCTGTACCCTTTTGGTATATTACTAATTCTATCACCATTTGTGATGTACATATTTATATATAACATCTCAGTTTCCCCCGTCATATCGATAATGCACTTAGTCATGTAAACTTCGGCGTGTGCGCACTTCCCGAACCACATGACTCATTTCCTTCAACATGAATAAGGTATAAAACTGAAATATTGTGTATTCTTGTGTTCGTCATATATGTTCTTCACCCGTTGCTGCCTTCAACTTTGGTGAGTGATGAGCCATTTTCCCTTTCCTTGTAATTTATATTGCCTAAAGCCTTTTCCTTTTTCCTTAGTTTAATTACTTATGATTAGTAATTGAGTAGAAAAGTATGTTTTTAGAATCCTCGGAATTTAGAGAGCCCAGTTGTATTGCTGCATACATATATACCCTGGATGAGGCCCAGGGAGTGAGTGCATGTAGGGCCTCATGGGCCCTCTTCATATGAAGATTATTATATTATTTTATTTTTATGTATTTATTTCAATCAAGACACATGGTCTTATTTATGGTCTTATTTCTCTTCGGCTGCCACCCCACTCACCTGTCCACAGAACATATAATTACTCCTAAAGCAGAGAATCAAATAGCATGGTGTAGATACATTGTTTTTATCAATGTTAATAACTGTAGGTAATGAATTAATATATTTTTTTTTGTAAAGATTAAGTAAATAAGGGGGGGGGGGTGCACAAGTTTCACAAACTGTAAATTTGACTGCAAATTTAATTTTTTGTAGACGTTCTTACGTTCTACAATTCTTTCACACATTGCATTGTTATTTCTTTAATGATTTAAGCAGTGAATTTCCAAACTTTTCACTGACTTGACTCATTAAAATCATTATCGCTCAGCTCCTATAGATAACGGGTCAGTGTTTAACGTACATAAATCTTTCTCGAGAACTGCACTTTGAAATAATGAAAACGGCACCAAATTTGGCACAGTGGCTAGTGGCTCTGAAGTTTGACATGGTCATACAGAAAGACAATCTTCAATTTATACCAGTGTTTCCCAATGTGGGGCCCACGCCCCACAGGGGGGCAATTTGGTTTTTTTTAGGGGGGCAATTTAGAAATTGACTTGATACGACTTTACCGCTTTCTCTTCGGGTTATTTAAATACGATGCTAGATATAGGTACAAAATATAGTAAAATAGAAAATTCTTAAAACAGTGCTGTAAATAATTATTAGATATAGTTTCGTTTGATGTTAGCAAAATATATCATCTGGATGATTTGAGTCGTCAACTTGACCTTTTTGGGATTCACCGCGTAATGTTCCGCCTGTCTCAGGAACCCGTACCTTTTTAAATGCGTCAATAGCGCCATTGTTCGTGATTTTTCCATCTTCATATTTAGCCGAATCTGGGATTTAGTGCAGTAAATGATTTACTGGTAAAAACAAGAAATCGACTGGATATAACACGACGTGGAGACTTGAGATTAAAGTTTACTAAATTGGAGCCTAATATAAAATTTCTATGTAGCAAGCATCAAGCTCAAGGATCACACTAAATTGCCATAATAAATCTTTATTAAAAATCTTTTGAATTTTAGTATTTCATTATATGTTTTTTAATTTTACTTACTGTGTTTTATGACAATATGAAAGTGTTTTCATTCAAAAACCACCCTATATGAGTTTCTTTAATAATAAATAATTTTTTTATTAAAAATTATGTATGGGGGGCAAAAAAAAAAAAGTTAAAAGTGGGACATGACCCAAAAAAGGTTGGGAAACACTGATTTATACTGTGCATAGATCTACACACACACAAACACACACACAAACACACACACACACACAGAGAGAGAGAGAGAGAGAGAGAGAGAGCCATTACATTATTTGCTTGAAGAAGTATGCAGATAAATTCACTTCAGCACTTTTTAGCTATGGAAAGTACTGTGTATTGATGTAAATAAAAACCACAATGAAACAGGAAAAAATGCTGTGAGGTAATATTAATATGGAAGTAATATATAAAATACACTCATCACTTATCAAAGTTTGAAGGTAGTCTGGAGGAAAAAAAAAAAAAAACTACACAAAAACACTATTTTGGGCTCTGCCCTTCCTCATGACAACAGAAAATGAAGCAAACAGCTGAACTCATGGCAGAGGTGGTAGGGGGTGAGAGAAACAGTGTCACTGGAAATGTTATATGTGTGAAAGAAATTAATCACAAGATAACAAAGGAAATATTTTAATGTTAAATAATTAAAATGAAACTGTATTAAAGAAATAAAAACATTGATAAATACAACTAATAACTATACAATGAAAAATATGAATAAACTATAGAAGCCAGGTGATTGGTGTACCAGGGTCATACGGTAAAGGAGAAGGTGGAGATTATCTTGAGATTGAGTCTCAGGGCATCCAGAATGTGTTGGTAGGCCAATTTCCATGTGCATAGTTTGGATTGAGAAGAGGTTTCAGGAAGTATTTTAATGGCTCTGGCTATATTCAGGTCACAAGAGTTGGGGCACTGGCATGGGCAGCAACAGAGTGGTCTAGATTATGGGAATTAACTATTTCTCTGTTACCATTCATTCTTCTGGATAACTGGTTCATGGCAAGGCTGATGTGAGAGCCCAGGCAATGTGGATAGGTGAGCTAGTATGAGAGATGGGACATAACATTGCCTATGAATAGATTTATTGTATTTTGGACTTTGTGGCACATCAACACCAGGGTCCTTAGAGCCAGTAATGATGGAGAGCAAGAAATGGGAAGGAATTTTGCCATGGCTTTTGAAGAAACTATCACAGCATTTACCTGGAATGATTTAGGAAAACCATGGAAAACTGAAATCTAGATATCCAGATGTGGATTTGAAGCTATGTCATCCCAAATGCCAGGGCAAAGCATTACCCCTCACCCAACAGGCTTGTCGGGTACGTTTCACAAGTGAGCAGATTGGAAGAACCTCTTCTTTAAAAGCTTACCTTGAAACAGACTGTTCAGTTCAGACAAAATTCTTATAATTTCGACTTATGTTGAGAACTTCCTCCTTTACTTCTTAAATTCACTTAAAACCATCCATTTTATAACCTTCTCATGGTTCTACTCTTACACCTACATCACCTTTCTTGATGTAGACATATCCGCGCATAATATCACATCAAACCCACAAACCTATAATACAAACGCTTTGATAACTGCATGTATAATACCCTCCCTTTACTACCACCTAGCCATCTGAGGCAAATGCATCAGTTCTGATCATGATTCCCTCACCCATTGCTCTATTAACCTGATGCAGGCACGTAACTGCCATAATTATCCTGCAAATTGGTCCACAAACAGACATCCCATAATTTATCCTGCACACCAAAACAGCCACCATGCACACCCCAAATTAATTGAATTCTTGTGTTACTCACCCAGTTCTCATTCGGCATGGAATCTCTTAACCAAATCGTTTGTCATGGCTGTCTCTTTCTCAGATTTGGAAAAGATAGTGTGAAGAAAACGAAATGCTTTGCATTCTCCCCACTATCCTTTGCACCTCATCCTCTATTTCTTAATTTGCCTTCACCATAATATCACCTGATATCTATCAGGATAAGTGGTTCCAGACAAACAGTTAATTCAAAAAATTTAGGCCACTCTGGTGCTGCCTATGTCTGTGCTAACCACTCTCGTGACCATAATAACTGTGTCACAGGCAGACCTATCTGTTCTCCCTGAAACCACATCTCTTTCCAAACACCATAGGTGGGAATTGTCCTGCCAACACATTCTGTCTACAAGACACCCTGTGATGACATTCTCAATTAAGTTTGACATCAATTGATTAGTCACCATAGTATATGGCCGGGTCACCAGTGGATGATTCATCAAACAAACACAAAACAGAGAGAGTTCTGCATGTTTGAGCTTGTTTTGATTATTCCAAATTTCTGTCGGTCACCGTTCACAAAAATAAAACATTATCTCAGGATTTTCTCATGATATTCTGGGACATACTGTTAATGATATACTTGAAAACTGGCTCATTTGCAGATCTATTGTTTCCAAAGGAAGCAAATTTCTTGTTCTGAAATCGGTATATCCTGCTATGGCATAACCTTAGCACTGTAATTGGTGGTATTGACCTATTAATTGTATTTTTAAGTACAAACAAACCTTCCAATATCAAAATCTGGATCCACATTCAATCTGCTTTATTCCTGTGCTTAAACTCTCATCTGTTCAGAATGTCTACTTTTTTGTGACCTCATGTTATTTATCAGAGACTTACCATATTCATGAACTTGTCAATCAGAAGTATAGGTAAAAAACATTATGCTTTCCCTGTTCTCTTTAAATGGTCTTCACCATATAATATTATTCTGACACATCCCATCCAAGAAATTTTGTAATATTCTTGGACTATGAGAACATTCATTTTACAAAAGTTTTGTTATGGTCCTCTTGCTCTACTGTGCCTAAATATCAGAACAGCTCAACATTTATAACCTACTGGTGATAACAATAACCTATTTACAGTGTTGTAATATTCAAATATCACTTCACGATCTTAGACAAACATCAAACGTTAGGATAATTTCAATGAGTGCTTGGTCAGGAAACCTTGAAAATAACACATCACACTCTGCTTCTGTGTTAATATAGGATACCTACAGCTTGTTCTGGGGATCTGCATCAAAAGATTTGTGATGTTAAACACATAAGTCAGAACTAAATTTATGCAAAAAAGAAAGAACCAAATTCTGTGAATGTCTTTGGAATAGTAAAATATTTCTTTCAATCAAAATCAAAGTTCTTCCACCTAGTTATTGAAAGATTCTGGTAGTATCATGTAATAAACATCAACATTTTCAATAAAATTTGAACGTATGTGGAGGTAGATTTTTCCTACAGCTCCCAAAACACTGGATAATTTCATTTTCCTCTTCCAATTTTTCTTCTGCATATCTTACCACAAAATATTTAATATTTCTGCCATAGTAGTCAGCATTTGATAAGTGAAGACTTCAAATACTTTTTGGTACTCTGAAACAATTGAAATTAACATATTTCACATTACTGTATGAAACCTGTTCGGGGTTGCTTCTCCTGCCGGTATGTAAATTCATACAAATTTGGGAAGTCTTCAGATTCTCATCATGACTCAGACCTACTCCTTTCTTCAAATATATTTGTACCATCTCCATTTTCTTTTTCACAGATATGTGACTAAATGTTTCTGATGCAGATTCAACTACATACACAAGATGTGCTCTTTCCTGGTCAGGAAAATTCTGTACTTCCAATTTATCTTCTATTCATACGAGTGACCGACCATGTTATCTCTGTCACTCCTGTATTTCCACATTTTCACCATTTCTATTACTCTGCCATCCCTCCTTTTGTTTTCAAACCGTTTTGCATCTGTACTATCTTTCAATTCAACTTGCATTGTATAGTCATCCCCTGAAGTTGTGCTACTTAGTGTAGTTTTCTTATAACTATTCTCTGTAGAGTTAAGAAGTGTTTCAAAATTTGTGTAGTTCCAGGAATTTTTTCCCAACAAATTGCCAAATTTTGTACCATTTTTTTAAAGGCGTTTTCAGCCACTGTACTTTCCGATGTCGCTAACCAATTCACTGTTTCTACCTGAAGAACCACTAAACATTGAGCAGTTTTCAAATAACTCTCATCCATCTTATTTTGAAAACTTGTATTAATTTCCTCCAAAAATCCACTAAACTGTGCTTACAGAAAATCATTGCAACATGTATATTCACTACGTGTTTAAAAGTTTCTTGACCTTCCATTTCACTCTTGAAACATTTAAAGTTAAAAATTATTACTTTTGGCTTCTAAATATCATCACATTTATATGATAAGTTTTTCTTCAGACAAGGCAAATGGAGGGGGAAAAAATAGCTCATAAAAACTGAACAAGAATAATTCCCTAACCTGTGTTCATCATCCAGTGCAGCTTTTCAGGTTGTTTGACTACTGCCTGTGTCAGTTGCTGCTTGCTTGGAACTGTCTGCCTTAGCTTGTTTCCACTAAAATGCAACACTTACAATGGTCAGTTGATGGTGTTGAACTCTGCTAGTCTGAATTAGATGTGCCCAGTGACTCCTCCACTTGGAAAAATAAAACTTGTCTAACTGATTGTGTGTTAGACAATTCAATTTTGTGTCACAGTATGTCATGAGATAACATTCTCTGCTTGTTAAGTTTTGATATCAAGAGATTAATCATTAATCACTTTACTGTATGCACCAGTTGCCATCAAAGAATCTGCAATCAAACACAAAAAAGATGTGTTTAACTTAGTTTTAATTATTCTAAATTCCTATCCATCACTACTCACTAAAATAAAACTTTGTCACAAGTTCTTCTCAGAATATTCTGGGCTATGGTATTAATAATACACTCATTGAATGTTTTCTAACGAAGCATATTGCTTGTTCCAAAATCACTATAGCCTGCTATGGCGTATCTTTAGCATTGGCAGAGTATTTGTTTATATTGATCTCTTTATAGTATTTTTAACAATAAACTTTCAAATATCAAATTCCAGATTCACATTATATCTGCTTTATTTATGTGCATAAGCTCACATCTGTCCAGAAAATGTATTTATTGGCAACCTCATTTTATTTATCAAAGACTTAAGCTATTCAAGAATTCTTCCAGTCAACAGCAAAATGACCAATAACATTATGCTTTTTCTACTCACTGGTACTAATGGCTTTTGGAGAGTAATTATTTTGACTAAAACATTATTTGTAAATAATTATTCCATTACAACACCATGAGCCTCAATCTAAGATAATTCATACCTTCCTCTTTATGATCTCACACTAGTAAGCTCATCACATGCATCCATAATTTATTAATTTCTTGCTATAATTATTATTATATAGACATATTGGAAGACGGGCATGGTGGAATTGTAGGAAACTTTCTAGATGAATCCAGGGACATACCCAGAAGAAGTGATAACAAATTGAAATGGATCAGGCTTAGTTTCTTTCCTTCAGATATAGTTATCAGTAAGAAGTGTGCACACCTTGAGCATCTATACATTCATGGATCCTTGCCAGCATTGAATCAATGTGTTCAGATGTGTTCTTGGGGTATGTCTTTCTATGCCTTCATGACTTGTACAGTTATTTGTTGCACAGTTTGTGCTGGGTAACCATGTGATCTAATGTGTCTACTCCTGGCATCCTAGACATGCTTTCTTTTGAACAAATTTGGGAACTGCACTGTTCAAATTGTGATGGTAACCCCTTGCAAGGCTTGTGCTGTGATGGTTACAGTATGAGGTCAGATATTATCCTGTTGGAAGAAGCAATTTCTGAAATCGCAGTAGGGTAAGGCGGTTTTCTACTATGCCTGTATACATGTTGTCGATTATCACCTTGCCAAAGGCAGAATCGAGACTTATCTCTTAAGACAAATGTACGCCATTCATGTGTCCATTTGAATTTTGCATTACACCAGGGTAGATGATGATGGCAATGAAATCAGGTTAATGGAACACATTACATAGATGTTTATGAATTAAACTCCATCTATTAACAACTGTTTTTTAATTAATGTCTCTTTCACCAGACGCGCTTCGCCCTTTTGGAGTGGGACGTCATCAGTGGTGGGTATAAATATATACATATTGTTGTAATCATACCTTTATACATGATTAACTATTATATATATTCATCCTACATTGTTGTGATGTCTGTATACTATTATGTTGGTTCATTCTACTACTATTATTCTACATAATGTTTTCATATTATATGTACAAACAAGTATAACTTTGTATAAAGTCACTTCATAATATTAAATTAGCTGTACAGTTGCATACTTTATTTATATAACACTCTACTTATGAAAATTGTGGTGGCTATAACATATCAGTCCAGAACAGCACTTTCTGCATTTTTCTGGACCGGTGTTCTAGAACTGTAAACACAAAATTTACAAATCACAGTAAACACTACAAACCAGTTCGTGTGTAATCATAAGTGCTTGTTCAAAACAAATAGTAGAAAGTGAAGTGTATGAGAGAAACGTTAAATTTTAGAAAGGCACACCAGTCCAGGAAAATGCAGGAAGTGCTGTTCTGGACTGATATGTTATAGCTACCACAATTTTTGTTAGTAGAGTTATATATAAATGAAGTATGCAACTGTACAGCTAATTTAATATTATGAAGTGACTTTATACAAAGTTATACTTGTTAGTACATAATATGAAAACATTATGTAGAATAGTAGTAGTAGAATGAACCAACATAATAGTATACAGATATAATTACAAAAATATGTATATATTTATAGCTACCACTGATGATTCCCCATTCCAAATGAGCGAAACGCGTCTGGTGAAAGAAACATGAATAAAAAATAAAAAAAAAAACACTTGTTAATAGACGGAGTTTAATTCATAAATATTTATGCAACAACTGTGGATCATGGCTAACACCAAAACTATTGACATTGCATAGGGGTCAGAGTATGTAACCCAGCTTCAAACAATTGATTTACAATTGTACGGCGGATGACTCTCTCTGTAACCACTGCTTGGATCTGGCCTGCAGTCACCATTGTAAAGATCCAAATATTATTATGGGTTGGGTAGATAAGTTGTAAAATTTATTCGTGAACATTTGAGAGAGTTGCTCCAGCCTCGCACCTGAGCGAAATGGTGTCAAACGCTGAGTTGCAGATTCCAAATGCGTGTTGCAGAGTGATGCTCTAGTTAGTGTCAGTAACTTGACACTATTTAAAGGCTCGACACCATCTTGCCTCTCTCTTGCTCATTTGACAAGGAGACGTGATACGATGTAGCACGGTAAGAGTTGTGAGTCGGTCTGCTGCCGCATGGCAGCTAGACTTAGTCTGTTTCTAGTCCTCTCGTAGTACTATTAGTTCATTCTGTTCCATAACTCATCTGTCTTTAAGTTCCATGATTACCATGCCTTCCTAAATTCATACTTTAACTTATACCTTCAAGCCCCTTGCATCAATACTTCGCAATGTTCGTGTTGGCTTCTAATTGATTAGGCTTACAGTCCATCAGTTTATCATCATTTCCAAGTCATGCTACAGTTGAATTAGTATCTCACATCTGGAGGAGACATAGTTCAGTTATCATTTAATACCATGTTGGTAAACATGTGTGCCTACAGTGCGCATTATTCCTCCCATCATAACTTAGTGGGATATGCGGATGCATGTATGTTTGGCATCTAATGAATAAATACTCTCATTCAATCCACTCTGCTGGTGTTTCCCAAATCATTTATCAGTTGTTAGAGTAAGATACCCGATTGTTTTGGGGGAAATTTATATGGTTCGAGTAATACGTCCTTAAAGATAAGAGGTACATAGTTTTATCTATTTGTTAAGTGTAATGTTTGCCATCAATGACTACTAATTAATGTATTTTGGCGATTCTGCTTCACTTAAAATCACCTGGTGTCTGACTGACTAATTTAATGTAATTCTATAAAGGAAATAATTTGTCCACTCGGTAGTTGCTAAATTTAATAATATCATAAAACGCCCACAAACTACACCACCACTACAATCACAGCGTATCTTTTACACCAGTCTTCCAGCAACAGCCACCCACATAATTTGGCAGCCTTCAAGTAAAGTTGTCCTTCTGTATGGAACTGTGACTGCTGTAGGAGTACTTAGAACCTTCTTTCACCCAATGTGTAACAAGTCTGTATATTGACATTGCATTACGTCCAATCCTTTGGGAGATTTCACAATATTATGCATCCTGTTTCAAACACGCCAGTTCTCTGACCTCTCTCTCAGTTAGACATTTGAGTGTAGAGAATCGTCACTCTTTGCCTTGGCACACTTGATCAATAAGAACTTGTGAGGACAAAAAAGTGTCATGCTACATCACACTGTCCACCTCTTATACTCTAAAAAACTTTTAAAAAATTTGTGTAGTAAGTATCTCCATAATTCTCATACTGTAAGATATAAAACTTTAAATTTTAATCATTTAATTCTATTCATATAGGGATACTTGGGGCCAAATTTAATTCATTTATCACAATTCCATATGGGTGTTGTGCTTTTAATTTCCGTCAGTGTATATGTATATATTTCCTCGCGAGGGCTTCTAAGGACCTTGAATAACAACTCGCCAACTGCCTGATTACTCATGTGGCTTTGTGTGGGAAGCCCCACCAGGGCTAGAAACAGACTATTTTTTGTCACGACTCCATCACCACCATTCATGTGGCTGAAGGTGCTAGTGTGACCTAGGTCACATGCTTCATTTTCCACCGTCATCCGGAAGGGCATGATCCTAAATGTTGTGTGTTTTTGTGTAGTGAATTGTTTTGCAGCACTCATTCTTTCAACACTGGCAAGTGATGGGTCTACGCTTTCTATATTGATATAAATAAATATTTAAATAAGGGAAAAAACCCATAGCTTGCCAAAGTTAATTCAAGCCAGGCATGGTGAGCACTCTAATCCATGTTTTCTCCAATTTACCTACATAATTTCAAGCAAATGCCAGTATAATTTGCTCGACTACTTTTGTGGGTAGTATTATGTTCTCACTTAATGTTTTATTCGTTTTTACCTTGTTTGTAAATAAAAGATCTTTTGTGGAAGTTTCAAGCCTTTAATTCCATTTCCAAAGAATGTGGCTGAAGGAGTAACAGTATCAAAAAACAGTATTCACAATGTTACCTTTTTTATAACACTTTTCTACATATTAAAATATACTAAGAACTGACATATGCATCCAAAAATTTGTTGTGAAATACCACAAATGCCTAATTTCTAGCAGTTCCTCTGCGTAACAGTACTGTTAAACTTTTTTTCTATTTAGAGATCCATGAAATTTCTATTATTGTTGCTAGTATTATTAATTTTATCATGCCTTTTGTGATTTCAGTGGATGCTTCTGTCTTTCCTGGACCACCTGGTCGTGTTAAAGTATTTCACCCAGTTAACTTAGTTTGCATTATCTGTGGATATCCCCTTACTGACTTTAAATGGTATAGATTGGAAGAAGCAGCTTACCACAAAATGTGAGTACACTGTTGCATTCATGTACCATTATATATTTCCATTTGCTTTATTGTATTAAACCGAGCGTGGTGCCGGGCATCCAGATTTGGGTTTTCCATGGTTTCC
>JARYHS010013108.1:0-13918 GCA_031002005.1 Vandiemenella viatica | reverse complement strand
CAGATGGTGAGAAAGAGTGTAAATAAAATTAAAAGGGATTGGGCTCGTTAAATGTTAAAGGCGTTGTTTTTTTCTCAAGAACTTAATGAAATATTTGTTTAACGATGGATCCAAAAGTATTCTGCCGTAGGCAATATTTAAATCTAGAAACAACTGGAATTGTCGGATAGCAGAGATTAAAGTCGGATGTGATAATTTTATTCAATCGTTTTCTCAGAATGGAATCGGTAAACTTCATTGAAAGAGAGATTGCAGCCAGCATTCGGCACAACCTTCACTCAACTTCCACCCTCTAAGAGTTTTGTGACTTTTCCCGCATCCCCACAGCTAAATAATTATAGCTTGATCCTTTAAACTAAAAAGGTCCACAAATGCAAAGGGAGCACTTTTGTCCTAAAGAGACCATTGCTGTGCATTATTCTATTTATTGAAATCGTTGATGGTTTACAGTCAAAATTGTTTGCAGTGCATAATGTTATATATAGGCTTAAAACTGGAGAGGTGTTCGCACCATTGAAAACAATAACACCGGTCATTCTGAACTTAACTTTGAAACAAATTCGCATTTACCAGTAAATCCGCTTTGGTGGCCTTCGTGAGCCGTGTATTATACTATACATTTGATACAGAGGTCTAATGCAAAGTGTATTACAAAGACTAATTGTTGGAGGCATTGTTAACTTATAAGTTACTCCGCTTATCAGTGTTCACGTTTTGTACAAAAGTCACTCAACTGAAAAGAAAGTAACCGGTGTAACGGATAGCGTTCTAGCCTCGCATTCGGGAGTATGGAGGTTCGAATCCCCGTCCAGGCATCCAAATTTGGGTTTTCCATGGTTTCCCAAATCACTCCAGGCAAATGCCGGGATGCTTCCTTAAAAGTCCATGGTCGAATTCCTTCCCATTCCTTGCCCCCATCCTTTCCCGTCACTATAGACCTCGCTGTTGAGAGACGTAAAGCAGATAAAAAAAAAGTGAATAATACATTCCTCCGTACGTATTAAATTATAACACGCACATTATTAGATTTTTCTCTGAAAAAGTTTGCACATAAAATAAAGCACCGTTCATAGAAATATCGTGCGTACTGTGATTATCACAGAGGGGCAGTGTCTGCGCTAAAAATTCACAAAACGATACTTACTTCATCTTATATAAAAAACAGATAAATAGAGGACAACAGGAAACCAAAGCATATATACCAACCACCAATCCTCATATTAATATTAATATTTATTTAGAATTGCACTCCCTGTGGAAAATTACATATTAATACATGAACGTGCCGCTGCGTAATTTTCGTTGTGACATTTATCACCATTGTAGTCATAACTAGGAAATTAAAATTATTACCTTCATTGCACTTGAAGATTGTATGTTCCTCTTCTCAGAGGTAAACTCGAATCAATAAATCTAAAAAACTAACGTTTCTTTTTTTGCTTCAAATACTCTCTGCAGCTAACATCGTTAAATCTTTGTTAAGGGAGAAAAGTGAGTGCGTAAATCCTGCATGCACAACGGGAAGCTGTTCGTTAATGTGGACCAGTTATTCTCTATGTGAGAAACCAACCTATCATTTTCCTCAATGATTACGGACAACCGACTACAAACAGTAATCACAACAGTCGAAAATAAATTCGCGCCTTCCGATCATCATAGTCTAATACGTCGACGCCACAAAACTACTGGAAAATTACTGGATCACACAATCTATATCTATAAAACGAAAACCGGATATATTTGTCCTATAAAAACTCGGAAACTACGGAGCAGATTTCGATGGGGGTTTCACCATTTTAAAGCTTAGAATCTCAATTCAGTTGTTTATCATGTCTTATGTTTCAACGTTAAATAACGCAGGAGTGTTAAATGAAATTCTGAAACAAATCCCAAAGATAGAAGGATTAGATATTGCATACTTCGCACTAAACACACATATACAATGTCTCTGACCATAGCCTTTAATGAAAGCAATAAGATAACTTTACAACAATAACTATTTTGCACACTAAACATAACTTGAAGTATTCTTTCCTTGAATTCGGGATATTCAATTTTTAAACGCCATAGATAGCCGGAAAAAAAAATAGATTTTCTTTAAACACGATCTCTGGACAATCTCTTTGTCCATCAGCATTAGTCTTCTGTTTACGATAATATTATTCCGGGTTCACTTTTGATATTTGTATAAAAGGCTGAATCTGCGGAGTTAAAGTATCTGGCGTTTCGAGCAAAAGTATATCCACTCATATCGCAATTGAATCAAATGTGAGTTACTCACCTAATCTAGCGGTGTTCAGTAATTTCTTAACCAAATTAACGAAGCTTGATATATATGAATCTTTTCGGACGAATGAAAATAGTGTACGTGCAAATAAACTTCAACCCACCCGTTTTTGGTAGGGGGACGGTGAATTCTAGGTTTGCTTTAATTCCGAAAAAAGTTGGCGCGAATTTTATGAGACTTTGTACAAATGTTTCTCATTGCGGGATTAAAAGTAGAGGACTGGTAAATCTACGCCAAATATACCGGACAACGCCAGGACTCCGCTAGTCCGTAAATGAAACTTTTTTTGTCAAATTTGCATGGCCAGACCAAAATAAAAGTATTTTCGTACTTGTACATGAATGAGAGCACACTGTTACAGCCTAAAGAGAAAACGATGTATCATGATGCAATTTTGCGATACTTTCCACCGAGGGTTGTCTTTTAATGATATTAGAATCCACATCAGTAAGACTGTCCCGATGTATAGTGAAGCTTGTTGAACCACCCTTGTACCGTATATCTATGTTATGTCTGCAAACGGACTGCGTCTGTTCTGTCTCTTTATCCAGGCATCACGCAAAAACACAGAATCATTTGGATGGGATTGTCACAGACGGAAAGCTTATGATGTAATGTAAAATCTGCGATATATCTTATGACTCTACGTGATTGAAAACCGGAGCAAGAAATGATAAAATGCTGTCGTACGGAGACCATATAGATGCCATTGTTCACTCTACATCTCAAATGAACGCTCCTTTACGAGATACCCACAAAGATATGCTACAACACGATACACTTCACCCTTTGCATTCTGTTAATATTATTTTGTGACTACGCAACTTTAATTAGTTATTTATTCAGTTTAAAAAAATTAGCCCGTTAGAATACACAGATAATGTTAATCAGATCATTACATCAAGATTTTACATACCAATCAGCGTAACGAAACTGTACAATTGAATTTAAGGAAAAGATTACACAGGTATTACATTACGGAAGTTTATAATTTGCTACAAGAAGATAAACAATAGCCAAACGCAGTCGCTGTGGATGAATTAGCAAAAATATCATGCACATTTTTTTTTTTTTTTTTTTTTTTTTACTTATGGCCTTACGCCTCTTCGACGTCGTGGTCATTGAAGGCGGAATGGGACAAGGAACGGAAAGGAATTTGGCGATGGCCTTTTGAAGGAAGCATCCCGGCATTAGCCTGGAGTGATTTTTTTCACTAACATGCAGAAGTGTGGAAGGACCAATCGCTTTCCAAATGGTTAGACTGTCCTTAATGGGCTTTGGAATTATTTTTTTTAACTTGATTCTGTCTTTGTAATGATGATGATTTTCTAGCGCATGAATTAAAATTTAATTCGAGAAGAACAGAATGAGAATAGTTTGACAGTCGTCAGTTATACGATACATTTATTTTCCATAGATGTCAGTATAAAAGACTAACTCTGTAAGATGTGGAAAGCAGAAATTAATTTACAGAAAATAATTACATAATAAAATAATGTATGCACCAAAAGACGCACTTTCACAGAATAATATATACGCATTGATTTATCAACTATTATATCAACTGCTTTTATTCAAACTACTGGCAATTATTTTGCGAAGAACTTTAAAAGAAATTCTTCTACAGGGTAGAAGTAGTTGTCTCTCAAACATTCTTTTAATTATTTTTATCCCCTGCCAGATACCTCAGATGTGTTGGGACCTTTTATTTTGTTTTTTCGACGTTAGTTAAATCTCTCAAGTACAATGCCACACGTTATCCTTGGTCTAGTACGGTTGCTAATGAATGCAACGTCTATAGTTTTACTTGTATTTAATACAAAGTGAGGGCTTTTAAAACCTGATACCAGTCAACCAGCTGCCTAGAGATGCAGTAGTAACTACTACTTTTGCCTCTAAAGAACCAGGGTGCCAGTGTGAATCATGAGATTGTGGGAGGAAGGAACTGGGTTCCTGCCCGCAGTACCTTGTCTTACCATCGGCTGTGTGTGTGTGTTCTGTATGAAAAGAAAATTTTTTGGTTTAGGAAATGTATGGTTATGAGTTGGACCGCCCCATTCGCAGGTTATTTCGGGAAACCGCCTGAAACCCGTAATCAGGACAGCGGGTACGCGTGGAGCTCGTGCCCGGTCCTGTTGTACACTGACGGGTATTGTTACTATGTATAAACGAATTGTTGTTTTATTTATACCTCACTTATGTTGATACAGGCACAATTTGTTCACGAACAACTACATACTTTTGGACTGTGTACGCAATTTAAACTAAATCTGAGGCATATCCCAGAATACTTTACTGAGTAATCTTGCTTAACTCTGAGGGTTGATTTTTATTCCCTTCTCGGATCTGATACAGAGAATATAACAACTTTTAACTTGAAATATTACTCAGTATTGATTTTTTTTCACTCCAAAGTCAATTAGTATTTTGACGTAAGTTAAAAAGAGACCTGACAATAATTCTTCTCTGGTATTCTGCCTGGTGCTGTGTCGCCGCAGTGGTAGCTTCGCTATCACGTCTCAACTGATGAAGGCAACGGAGGTTACTGCCGAAACGTTGTGGACAGAAGAAACTTATCCGGCAGGATACCCGAGAACAATTTTTGTCAGACATACG
Source organism: Vandiemenella viatica (assembly GCA_031002005.1). Taxonomy (NCBI): domain Eukaryota; kingdom Metazoa; phylum Arthropoda; class Insecta; order Orthoptera; family Morabidae; genus Vandiemenella; species Vandiemenella viatica. The sequence goes on along the minus strand of JARYHS010013108.1, from coordinate 9,015 downwards.
CCAGCAAAAACTCAATATTCACATAAAATAGACCTGTTTGTCTGTTGTTATGGCGAGCACTGAGGGTTTCTTTTCATTAAGCTTGAAGTGGATTAAGATTTACAACTTCTGAAGGCAGAAGAAAGGCACCTACACTAATGTCTGACATACCCATGTAAGCTTAGTGCAAGTCTGTATTTTTTAGAAGCGACATCCCTCCTCTTGACGCAACGTGCGTGCCGCCATGCTCTGCTACTAATTACTTGATGAGGAGAGCTCCAATATGGCGAACCTCTAATAACCGCACTACTGCTGTACTTGCGACAAATTAATGTTAACATACGAAATTTCCACAAAAATACAATTGCTATCTGACCGCCCTTCTCAGAAATGCATAGACGGTTGCGAGAGTAATAGCTACGTTTCAACGGAGAAACGCCAGCTCATCTGGAGGAGAAATAATCAAAGAGTAGAATATGCGTTATTTCTTTCTCGAACATATGCCACTGTGGTCTGTGTTTTAAATAATGAAACGAATTTTGTGGAGGATACGTCTAACGTATTGGTTAATGGAGGTACACGTCTTGAGGGGCTTACTAATCACCCTCAAAGCCTGTAATTGTTTCTCGGTTCCTGTTTGAATTAGTAGTCACTGTAAATGCTTAATACAATCCGATGACAGGCTAGTATTTATAACGGTAATACAAATAGGTTTATTATTAGTACTAAGAAGGTATAGATAGGTATGAAATGTGAACAGTTCCACAACATAAATAAAACCATGAGAGGAACATTAAATACATACTATTTTTGTATGCATACTTAGGCTAACCAATAAGCTTTTAAAAGATAAGCAGAATCAGCAGTTCAATATGATCGAATAATTCCTTCCTTGCTTGTGGTCCACTGTGTTCGTCCATTGTGGAGAACACAGAAGTAGCGGTACAGTTAATGTGAAAACGATCCTATTTCTGCATTTTCAGTGGTACAGTGTAATTCACCTTCTATATTTCAACTATTCTTTCCGTTTTGGATCTCCTGTGTGTGACTACTGCTATTATATTTAAACAAAATTTTAAGTTTTGTTGCCAGTTGCTGGATTATGATAACTGTAGATTTTAAAACATTTTATGTAACTATTTTTGTTCTAAATCTTTTATTTACGAGCTCTGCTCCAACAAAGGAAATTTATACTTAATATGCGAATAATATGTGCGCAACAGAGTTAAATAAAATGCTTTTCGAGAAATTTGATTAAATGGAAGTTAACACTTGCTACTGTTTCGTGTACACATTGGGATAGCTGCTATTATTTCATTCCTCGTGAGGAAAGGGAGAGGAAAAAACAGTTATTAAAATTTTGTTATGAAACAACTTAATTCATAATCCTGCCTGACAAGCAAAACTTACTCCACTGCATTGATTCAACAACCATCTTCTAGTGCTGAGAGTGCGACCAGTCGAAGTGCAGTAGATCTTCGTCTTATGTTGCCTTACCTGGTATCGGGCGTAGATAGTTACTTTTTAGGATGTGTTCCTCCATGCGAACTTTCTAGAGAAAATGAAATGGCGTGGTTTCCCCTTACCGACAGAGGTGGGTGAACGCTTAACGCTCTCGGCCTCGCATTTGCGAGGATGGTGGGTTCGAATCCCCGTCCGGGCATCCAGATTTGGGTTTTCCATGATTTCTCCAGATCACTCCAGTTGAATGGCGGGATGCTTCCTTCAAAAAGGCCATGGCCGAATTCCTTCCCATTCCTTGTACCCAGACCTTTCCCGCCTGTAATGAGCTCGAAGTCGACGAGGCGTAATGGCCATATGAAGTGAACTACACTTAATGGTTCCTTGAGGTTTATTACTATGTACACAAAACACTGGTAAACAATAACAATGTGGTACAGTTAGCGGATGACCGTCGAGAAATTTAGCCTGGTCCTGATCCGGGGTAGAGAGACGGCTTCTACTTCTCGCGAACTTCCGGTGGTCTTCTGTAGTTGAAGCTGGTTCCGCGGTCAGGCCGGAACTGGCGGTGGAGCGGCCGGCTACGCTTATATAGGCGGCCTGGCGCAGGAATTCCGTTGTGTGGTAGTACGGCGACCTCTGTAAGAAATAGTCCCACTTAGCTTCTAGATGATTCTATTTGTTTTCCTGGTTTGTTTTGATGTCTCTGCGCCTGTTTGGAGTCGTATATGTATCCCGGCGTGCAGGCGCGTTGTGTGTGAGGTCTGCCTGGCAGGGGCCTTTACTGGCAGACTGAACATACCTCCCTCCCGGGGGGGGGGGGGTGCAAGCGATGTCTGCGATGTCTGCGACGTCTGCGAGGTCGTCTGCCGCGGCGCCCTGGAGCAGACTATGAAGGCTACCTCCAGGGGAGTACGGAGCTGTTCCCCTGGCGATGCGTGCCGACCTGCGTCGTGGTGCAGGTTGTGGTGGAGGTACTTGTGGAGCTAACGGCATCGGTTCGTCGGCGTCGATGGCCGGGGGCTGTACGGGGGGCGCTGAAGATGGTCCCCGCAGGTGGTCGAGAGGCTGCGGCTGAAGGGTGTCGGAGCGACCGACAGGTTGTGGCGTCGTTGGTGGCGCTGTAACTGTCCCTGAGCAACGGTTAGACGGCAGGAGTGGTGGAGGTGGCAGGGAAGGAGAGGAAGAAGTGGATGGCCGTGCCGTGGTGGAAGAGGACGGTGCCGTGGGGTAGCGGGGACGTAGTTGGTTTCGATGGCGTCGCACTATCCGGCCATCCAGGCTGACGTCGAACAGTTGGCGGCCCCGGGGCCGCTGGATGACCCCCGGAAGCCAACCGGCCCGGGAGCCAAACCCGCGGGCCCAGACTAGGGAGCCCGGGGTGAAACGGAATGGGCCCGAAGGTACCTGTACTTTGGGCGGGGGTAAGAGGAGATGGAGGAGAGTGCGAGGTTGGCGGCCATGCAGCAATTCCGCCGGGCTTTTGGCCCCCACTGGAGTGGTTCGATAGGAACTGAGGAAGAGTGTCAATGCCTCTTCGAGTTTGTGACTTGTGGTGTATTTGGTCATTTGGGTTTTGAATGTTCTGACTAGCCGTTCCGCCTCCCCGTTAGATTGGGGGTGGAAGGGCGGGGTGAGGAGGTGTTGGATATTGTTGGCGGTACAGAAGGATAGGAATTCCCGACTTCGAAATTGCGGTCCGTTATCTGTGACGATAGCGTATGGTAATCCTTCGATGGAAAAGATCTTCGTGAGGGCTGAAATGGTGACCTCTGTGGTGATTGTGGAGCAACGGACGACATATGGGAAGTGGGAAAAGGCATCCGTCACTAGGAGCCACTGGTGGCCTAGGAATGGGCCAGCGAAGTCGAGGTGAATGCGTTCCCAGGGTCCGGACGGTGCCGGCCAGGAAAGGAACTTTTGAGGGGGGGGGGCAGTTGTTGGGCACAGATGGTACAGCGCCGCACCATCTTCGTGACATCCGTGGTAAGGCCGATCCAGAATACATGGCGTCTGGCAAGGGATTTGGTGCGGGCAATTCCCCAGTGTCCTTGGTGGAGAGTTTGGAGGATTGTCGGTTGTAGGGATCTCGGAACGACGACCCTCGGGGTGGAATTTGGTTCTGTGCGGAGGAGCACTCCCTCTACTACTGAGAGCTGGTGGCGGATGGAGTAGTAGAACTTGAGGTCTTGATGATGGCGTGGAGGGGAACGTGTTTGCCACCCGTGTTGGATGTGGTGTCGGATGACACGGAGGAGGGGGTCCTCCCCTGTGGCTGCCGCGACTTTTGAGGCCGTGACTGGAAATGTCTTCAGTGCTTCTTGTATGTCATCGTCGATCTGGAACACCAGAAGTTCCGACTTGTCGAAGGCAAGGTCTGGTCCCTGCGGTAGTCTGGATAAGGCGTCTGCATTGGCATGCCTGGAGGTGGTACGGAAATGCATGGTATATCTGAACTGGGACAGGAATAGTGCCCAACGCTGGATGCGGTGGGATGTTTTGGTAGGCAGACGTGTGGACGGATCAAATAGTGATAGGAGTGGCTTGTGGTCGGTAATGAGATGAAAAGAAATCCCATATAAAAGGGAATAGAATTTGGAGCAGGCAAAAACAATAGCTAGCGCCTCTTTCTCGATTGAGAATATTTAAGCTGAGCAGCCGATAGTGCTTTGGAGATGTAGGCTACGGGGCGTTCCGTGCCATCTGGTAATTTATGAGACAGAACTGCCCCCACACCGTAATCGGATGCATCTGTGGCAAGTATCAAGGGGAGGTTTGGAGTGTATGGCATGAGGCATGCTGCGGACTTGAGCTGCTGTTTAAGGGTGTGGAATGCGGTCTCGCAAGCTGGGGTCCAACGGAATGGGACATTCTTGCGACAGAGGTGGTACAGGGGTGCTGCCACTTGTGCTGCTGAGGGTATAAATTTTCTGTAGTATGAAATCTTGCCTAAAAAAAGATTTCAACTGATGTAGATCCTGAGGCCGAGGTGAGTTGGAAATAGCGTCCACATAGGAAAATGCTGGGGAGATGCCTTCCTGAGCGATGATGTGACCCAGGTAGGAAATGGATTGTTGAAAAAATTGACACTTGGAAAGGTTGCATTTTAATCCTGCTGCACGGAGGCGGAGGAAGAGTAGGCGGAGGTTGGTCATGTGTTCGGCAGCGGAGGGTCCCGTGACGACTATTTCGTCGAGATAGTTGATGCATCCCGGAATATCCTGGAGAAGTTGTTCGAGATACCGTTGAAAAATCGCTGGAGCACTGGCCAAGCCGAACATGAGCCGGTTGAGTTGGAAGAGGCCAGAGGGAGTGTTGATGACTGTGTATTGTCGGGACTGGATATCCAAAGGGATTTGAAGGTATGCTTCTGCCAGGTCAATTTTTGTAAAGTAGGTACCTCCTGCTAGTTTACGGAAGAGGTCGTCCGGTCTCGGAAGTGGATAGTCGTCTACCAGCAGATGCGGGTTGACGGTGGTCTTAAAGTCACCACAGAGACGTAAGCGGCGTCCTGGCTTCTGAACTATGACCAACGGCGTGGCCCAGGGGCTGAACCGCACCGGCTGGAGGATCCCTTCGTCTTGGAGACGTTGAAGTTCTTCCTGAAGTGGTTGTTGAAGCGCTACGGGTACCTGGCGTGCCCGGAAGTATCGAGGCCGTACGTCCGGCCGGAGTTGGAGTGATGCTTCGAAGTCCTTTGCACAGCCGACGCCTGGTGAGAACAGGTCCTGAAACTCGGTGCAAAGGGCGTCCACTTCAGGAAAAGGAACATGCTGAGATACGAGGTGTATGTTATCCTCAATTGAAAATCCGAATAAGCGGAAAGCGTCCAGTCCAAATAAGTCTGCTGTGAGAGAACTGTTAACTACTAAAAAGGGGACTGAACGATGTACAGACTTATACATGACGTTTGCTGTGAACTGTCCCAGGAGTGCTATTTCCTGTTTGTTGTATGTCAGGAGGCGCTTGGGTGGCCGGCGAAGAGAGGGGGGCGAGCCAATTTGCACATAAGTAGTATAATTAAGCAATGAGACTGCTGCTCCTGTGTCGACTTGTAGGCGCAGGGGCTTGCCATTGACCGTAACGTCAATAAAAAGTTTGGATGCTGTGGAAGTGGTCTACCTGATTGATATCCATAGGGTGCGCCGCTCAACCTGTCTTGGCAAGACCCTGGGCGGCGAGAGCCGGGATTGGCATTGGTGGTGTTGGTGCGGCAGACGGACGCCAGGTGTCCTTCTTTGCCGCAACGTGAGCATTCAGCCCAACGATCCGGACAATTTTCCCTCTCATGTGCTGAATAACAGGCGGGGCAGGAGGGTAGGCGGAGCGGGCTGCGGCGTCGGCGCTGCGGGATCCGCTGCTGCTGCCGAGACTTGGTGCCCCTGCCGGAACGGGCCGGTTCGATGTCCTTCTGAGGAAGCGGTCCCCGGTTGTGGTGTCGAGAGGAGCGCGACTGGGAGCTCTGGATGGCGGCGACGTCCTGTGTGTCCTCTACGTCGGTTTGGATTCCGGCCACATCCGCCCAGGACTCCAGGCGGCGATCTGCGGCCGTAGATATTTCGAATTTGTAGGCAAGTTCGATGACCTGCTCCAGGGATGGGTCCTCTAACTTGAGGGCGTCATGCCGGAGTGCGGCATCTGGTGCAGCCTGTATGATGTGATCACGCACCATGTCGTCGGCGTAGGATTCGTGGGAACAACGAGTTTGAAACTTACATTTTCTGCTAAGGCCTTGGAGTTCGGCCGCCCACTGGCGATACGTCTGATCGGTCTTCTTCCGGCATTGATAGAATTCGACGCGGGCCGCGACGACATGGTACCGGCGTCTGTAGTATGCATTCAGTGTCGTACAGATGGTCGTGAAGGTGAGGGTGTCGGGGTCTTGTGGCTGAAGTTTGGTGAGCAAGACATACATCTTTGATTGGTTCCAGGAAAGGAAATATGCACGCTGGTCTTCTTCTTTGGATATGTGATGAATTGCGAAGTGTTGTTTTATGCGCTTCTCGTAGGTCTCCCATTCTTCGACGTCGTCGTTGAATGCTGGGAACGGAGGCGGGGCCGTGGGTTGGCGGAGATTCCTGACTTCCGCAATCAGTTGTCTCTGAGATTCGAAGAACTGATGTAGAAGTCCTTGGAGGAACTGTTGCCATTCCGTAGGTGCTGCTGGCGTAGCCATGATGGTCGAGAGTTCTTATCCCAACCTTGTCGCCACTGAAGTGAACTACACTTAATGGTTCCTTGAGGTTTATTACTATGTACACAAAACACTGGTAAACAATAACAAATGTGGTACAGTTAGCGGATGACCGTCGAGAAATTTAGCCTGGTCCTGATCCGGGGTAGAGAGACGGCTTCTACTTCTCGCGAACTTCCGGTGGTCTTCTGTAGTTGAAGATGGTTCCGCGGTCAGGCCGGAACTGGCGGTGGAGCGGCCGGCTGCGCTTATATAGGCGGCCTGGCGCAGGAATTCCGTTGTGTGGTAGTACGGCGACCTCTGTAAGAAATAGTCCCACTTAGCTTCTAGATGATTCTATTTGTTTTCCTGGTTTGTTTTGCGCCTGTTTGGAGTCGTATATGTATCCCGGCGTGCAGGCGCGTTGTGTGTGAGGTTCAGGGGCCTTTACTGGCAGACTGAACAACTAAATAATTTCTTTCGAAATTATTAAAGATAAAATAAAAATCCTCGAGATGTGTTATAGTAATTTCATACTTATTCATGTACAGTCCCAGTACAATCACTTTAATGTGTTAAGTATGTCATGGAAATACCTTTAATGTAAGTATGACGAAAACTGACAAAATGACGAACTCTTCTACTGTTACATATAGAGGCGTACGAGGAATTCAGTTCAAAAGCGATAAACTGTCGTAAACGTTGTTAGTAAATCAAGGAGAAAGTGCGTTGCCTGAGTTACTCATTGTATATTTGAAAACATGATGTAATGTCTCAGTTTGTTATTTATTTGAGAGCAAGAACTTAGCATGCAAGTCGACGGAAGCAATGAATGTAATAAAAACAGAAGTAAATGAATATCCAAATACAGATCTATGTCGCATCTGTTAAACAAGATTTATTAACGTTATAAGTTATTTTCAAAAACGTGTAAAAGCCTGATTTTTTAATTAAATTGAATATAAACTTGTGCAAGTTTTCAAATACATATATCACAGAACATGTGATTTATTTTTCAGTATATTTTTTATCTGGTTAATATAGTTCCGTTGCTTTGAACACGTATCCGGAGTCGTATACCGTGAGCTAAGTGATGTTGATGGCTGGACGAGGATAAAAAAAAGGGGGGGGGTGTAGTGGCATCAGTTCCCGTTATGCTTCTCCACTTTTCTTCGGAGTTTGACAGTGTAGCCTTGGCTCAAGCCGGTGTGAGGTGTCGATCAGCTGATTGTTGTAGAGGTGTAGCTGCCTTCATTTCACCTGTTGTCGCCGCAGTCCCAAAGCAAGACTCCATCTCCCTGCGCAGCGTCGGTCCGCAGTCCCACACCCCCTTTGTCTTCTCCAATCACAACTTTTTGAAAAACTCCGTATGATGCACATTGGTTAGTCATGTTCAAAAATAATATACACTATGAAAGTGCGGCCCATTGGCTCAGTTGGTGTCCGGCGCTGACATGGGCTTAGATGGTTAGAATCCTGGTAGTGGAAGAAATTTTCATCATAAGGACTTGACGCCAGGATAGGATACTGATGGTGCAAAATTCTTAACAATAGATCGTGGGGGGTTAAACCTTATACCCCTCCGCAGTGCATATAGAGCGAGAGCACACGACACTGTTCATGGTGGTTCTTCTGTAGGATGGAGGCAAATTGGTGACTTTCAGAAGAGGAACCATGAATGGGCTAGTACCCCTCTCCCCTCTCTCACCCACAACAGCAACAACCTTCTCCACCGGACACACACTGTCAGAAACACCTACGAACACTGTAACACTGGAGCAGACAACGGGTAACCACCCCAGTTCATCTTCCCAACGAGACGAAAACATACCTAATGGTAACCACTTACTCTCGACATGAGCAAGGCTTTCATAAGAAGAAGATACTAAAAAACTCTTTGGTTGGCTCAGGACGATTGTCAGTCGTTACAGAGCTCATCAGTTTCTCCGAAAACTTTCTATTTGACCAAAACTTCATTTCCTTTGAAGCTTGTGAGCAAATATGCGCTAGGAAAAATTCCAACGAAAACCTCTGCTATAGACATCACTGGAGTCCAGATAATTGTTTTAAAAAAGTGCCAGCAGCTTTAGACACCACAATACTGTTAACAAGAGTCCGTAGTTTATCGTATGTGACGAACATCTTACTCAGAACATTTCTCACTACACGCTGTACGTGGTGCTCACTTTGCAGCGATCAATTTCAGTTTTACATAGCAGCCTGCTTCACGACCTGACCTGCTAACGCGGACTTCACTGAGAAGATACAGAGAAGCTGCTTAGGAGCCGTAGAATATGTATATTCACCATTTCTGTGTGGACGAAAGTGAGCATTATTTAACTGTTAAAAACTTGGTCGACACTAAGTAACGTCTTTTATAAAATAGAGCTAATTCACCGAAT
>JARYHS010013107.1:0-50767 GCA_031002005.1 Vandiemenella viatica | reverse complement strand
AGGAGTTATCCAGTATGTTTGATAAAGTCTTCGCGCCCGAATACGGCGACCAATGGAACACTATGACCTACCACATACGAAATATAGCAGTTTACGGATCCCTAATTGCGTGAGGCTGGACTCATAGTTGTCAATTTTTTTAAAAAAAGGCAAATGTGTAAGATATAGATGCAGTACTGTGTCTTTTTCCCACACACTGTTAATATGAAGAAAATAATTTAAAAAAACCGGAACCCCAGAGAGAACTAACTTGTGGTCAGTGGTGGATGAGGAGCATTTCCACTGTCGGTCGAAAAGATACCTCGTACCTAATTTTTGATGGAAGATCAGTGAAAGTTTAGCATCCGTCTATTTTCACACTCATGCGACATTTTCTTAGCACAGACTACAGAGTTGCACTCATTAGAATAAGGCCGAGTTCTAGTCTTTCTTGGTAATCCTGTTATTTATGCCTGTCACTTTTAGATTCACGTGGTGAAAAACTAATCGTATTCTCTGAGATTTACAGAATGCTTTCTGCATACATTTGGGTACACTTTGATATTATCTACAATCTGCAAGCAACACTTGAAGTAGTCAAAATACCATGAAATGCGTTGGCACGTGCTCAAATTATGGGGTCATCCTGATTTCATTCGTACAGTTCAGTGAAACATTACTCGTCTCAGTCGTAAATGCTACAAACACAATATAGACAAATCAATGAAATAATATGTTACACAGCTATTCGTTCATCTGTACTACTAATAATCTGAACTAACCACTTCGTAGTAAAAGGTCGACGCAGATGTGGGGATTACCCTTCACCGCAGGGTTTCTCAAAGTGGTGAACGCGAACCCCCAGGAGTTCACCAGTTGATAGTAGGGAGTTCGCGACTAGATTAACGTTATGGCTGCTGACGAGCAACACGCATGATGGTGAATTGAGATTAAAAATTAGCAAAATTGCTCCTAAAATTGACTCAACTTGCTACAAGAAGCAAGAGCATTTATCACATTAATTAAAAACATATTGCTGTTTATGATTATATTACATTTTTAATACAAACTCTTTTTTATAAAAAAATAATGAGCCAGTTTTTTTTAAGGGGGTTTGACATTGTCTGGGAAATTTATTGGGGGTATGTGAAGCTATAAGTGAAAGTCTGACCTCCTTAAGGTGTAAACAGTGACTCTGAGGTATCTTACATCATAAAATATGTCAGAATCAGTGGCTGGAAAAGAATTGAATGTGCTAAACAATACTGCTTGTGTTTATCAAAATCTGTAGCACCACATGAAAAGTAACTCAGTTCATTCCTGAATCAACGAAACCTCATACATTTGCTGTTAGTATAACGTAAGAGCCGATTATTGGGAAAATCAATTTTATGAAATTTAATTTTAATTGAGAGTGAATTTTTCCAGGCTGTGTTTAAGTAGAAGAGAAAGAAGGAAAGAGGGAAATAGTAACTGAAAACGGATACATTTTTTTCCGCGTTGACAGTGAAACATTTCCAGGTGGCAAATAAATTCAGTGTTGTTTTAGGCAACATACGGTTGATGAGTGTAGAACCTAACGAATCATGAGTGTATAAAAAAAATCGCTTTTTAAAAAACCAGTAGTAAACATCGACGAAAAATACGCGAGCACAAAATTACACACGATGAAAAATTAATTCTGTAAACAATACATACAGACGTGTAATAAACTGCTGTAACACTGTTTTGCCCATTATGTGCCATTATTCGTTATGGCGGCCTGCGTATCTTTTGGCGTTTATGTGTACAAGCTACTTGAAAAAATTATATTAAGAAGATATTTTTTAAAAAAATAGCTTAATAGAAACTGCTAAGTTTGTTCGCTTGAAGATGGTTTCCTCTAACAAAGTTACGCTAAATTACTTGGAAACGTTGCTATTTAATATTAATAATCTATTAATATAATAAGCAAGCTGTCATGTATGACGTCACCTGTCCCGGAATGACGTCAATTAATGACGTCACGCTTTGCTTCATTATTCTTGGTAATGGACTTATTTAATAACATCCGCGACTAAATTAACTGACAGAACACTGAAATAAAAGTATGTGTTGCGTTAAAATCAAAATATCAATCATTAGATGCTTATATTTACGCAATAATCTTTTGATATAAAGAAGAATTCCATAGATTCATTGTCCATAGAAATGTAAAATAAAAGCTTTGCATTTCGAGTATCAATTTAGCGAATGTTTTGATTAGATTGTTACTTAGCATGGGTCAGAATTACGACTGGCATTTGACGTTACGGTAGAGTGCATGAATAATTTAGTTTTTTTTTTTTTTTAAAATAATTTAAACTGTGACCTATTATTGAAATTATTAATTCGTTTAAACGGAAATAGTTGCTCACTGATCCCGATATGTGCATCCTACACTACACTTGAAACAATTATTACGTGGCATAATGCAAGTTTGGGAGATTTATTTTAATTTCCTTTGCTTCAACTGTGTAATACACTGAGCCTATTATTTCAGCAACTGTGTCAGCCATTCAAACTTTTTAATATCGGTCTGAATCACGGATAACAAAAAAGAAATGTATAAAAACCCTTGAAGATTTTTTATCAAATTTATATCGCGATGCATTATTGCCACTAAAACGCGATACTGTTCATGTTTTAATATGCGTGAGATAAAAGTATTGTTCTCCTGGCGGCAAGTTTATCGTAGTATGTGGTTAGGCTGAATTGCAACCTGTACCCGGGTGGAAACGGAAACCTTTTGCTGCAGCGCAAGTCACGAGGAATTACACTGAATTTTATTTTATAACAATTCTATTTAGTTAAACAACTGCTAAGACATGAATTTTTAGAGCACTGAAAGAAAAGTATGTATTGCGTTTAAATTGGCATATTAATTACCAGGTTCTTTTTTTTTTTTTTTTTTTTTTTTTTTTTTTTTACCAAGATCATTACATGGTTCGAACGAAAGAAGTTCCAAATTGATCGCGATATACGTGGCCTAAATCACAATTAATTATTACGTGGCATAGCGATAGTTGTTATGATTTACTTTTAGCATCCTATTGTTCTCCCTGGGGTCATTATTTCAGCCGATATAAGCTGTCTCAGGCGTTAAAATATCAATCTTCATCATAGGTATCAAGAAAGAAACGTGTCAGAACCTGTGAAGATTTGGGATCAAGTTTATTTCGCGATGCATGATGACACTGACATGCGATACAGGGTATTTAAACTTTGCTTTTCTATCAGCAATATTAGCGGAGATTATGGTTAGGCTGAAAAGCATCCTGGACCAAATAAATTACAATGAGGTTTATTTTATAACAATTCTATTTAGTTAAACAACTGCAGAGAAATAAATTACCATAACACTCAGTTAAACCTGTGATTTTTGACGGGTTTTGGAGCTAGTAATTAATAACTGCGATACTGTCACTTTCTTATATTTACGTTTCTTTAATAAGAGAAGTCATTCTTCAATTACATAAAATACCTTTGGATTATCATCTTGTTAATTTAAAACGATTTTTGGAAACTCAAAAAGAATTTCCTTTAGAACAAATTTGACACTACAAAAAAAATCCTTATGTTTCGTTAAGTAAAACCAAGCCCACAAACGTCCACGCTCTCTCTCTCTTTGTAACGCAAACACATACAAATGTGTAGGATGTTAACCATGAATTTGATTTAAAAAAAGGTAAGTCATGAAACCACATTACCTTGAATATCTTTACAAGAAACGTCTCGTATTTTTTGCGGAGGCACTGACTTGAGTCTTAAGTGAATGATAATCGTTAAATACCGATTAAACCGACGACCTGTGCTTGAAGCTCAACCTCGGAAATGACCTTCCTTCACCCTCCTCCCATCCCCAGGACTACCCAACGCTAACATATCCTGCTACTACTGCGTACGGTTTGTATGGTGGCATACCTGATGGTAAGAAGATTTACGAATGTAGCTCCGAACATACCACCTACATTCTAGTGCTCTGCAGAGAAAGTCTATAGCAATTACTATGAGAACAATGTTCAATGATTTAGAAAAATAGCTTATCGAAAGCAGAGTCTTTTGCTCCTCCTTCTTCTTCGCTGGTGTAGTCTGCGGCTGCGCAGAGAAGCCCATAGCGGTCCTGGCCACCTGCAGGGCGCATTATCTGGTTCACGGTTCAGCGCAGCGCCCGCAGAGGCCTTCCGAGCGCTCGTAAACGGAATCTGCAACGCTGGCTGAGTGAGCTACCGGAGGATTTACGGCCTCGACACCACCGGCTAGGAGGAAGTGCTTCTCCGCACAACTTTTTCGGGTTGCAGAGGGCGTTCCCACAAATTTGTCGTATTTGTGGGCGAAGTAAAAGGATCTGGAAAGCATCTCCGTGAGCGGTATCGGCTTACATAAACATCTTGAGCTCGTATAGCAAGACAATTTGCTGAATCTGTATCACGAAACGTGAGCTGAAGACAAAATCGGGTAACGTAGTACACGAAATCCTTTCTTATTTTAAAGTTTGCGTATTTCTTTTGAAGTACTGCGTTACTAAAAGGCGTGTTCTGCGTTTTTAGCTTTGGTGACTGTGTGTTTGTTTAACAATGAAGTGATTTGTTTAGTTTTTTTTTGTCAAGTAAAGGATATTTGTACATTTTGAGTCGTCCTAGTAAAGATGAACCTGATGTTTTCTTATTTTTGCAGTTTGATAAAGAGATTGATTTTATTTTGTAACTAGATCATCAGTTCCTAAACCGTTTAACATGACAGCAGTACTGTTTTCGCACAGAAAGTACTGTGGTATTTATTTTAACCCTCCTTATCGCATTTGCGTTGGATTAAGTACTGCAAATATTGTGGACAAATTTCTTTTGTCATTGATTCAGCTGTCATATCAAATTGCAATATCACCAAGTTGAAGTTATTGACCAATTCAGCTATCTGTGGAGCGTAATTGCTAATAACGCTAGAAGTGAGTCAGAAATAATGAATGGAGTAACCAAAGGAGCCAACTTCTACAGCACCGTGCGGGGCTTACTATGGGACATGAAGATTTCCAGAAGAACAAAAATTGTCTTGTACAAATCATATCTCATTCCTATTCTCACATATGCTTTGGAAACATGCACACTAACATCAAGGGACCTTAGCAAGATACAAGCATGTGAAATGAAGTTTCTTAGAACGGCCCTCCAGAAAACTAGACCACATAAAGAATAATGAGATTAGATCAAACGTAGAGCTAAAGGAATCCATGGAAGAGAGACTTAGGTCATCAAGACTTCGGTGGTTTGGGCATGTCAAGAGAATGACTAGTAGAAGACTACTAAAAACTTATTTGGAAAAAAAGGATAGTGGGCGAAAGACCAGTGGGAAGACCAAGAAGAAGATGGACAGACTAACTGGAGGAGGACGTAGAGAGAAGAGGCTGGAATTGGGAATACATCACAGACAGAGAAACTTTTCTGGATAGGAGACAGTGGAAAACGATTGTCTATAACAACCAAGGCTCGTTAATCACACCCGGGAAACTGGAGATGGTCCCCAATGATAATGATGATGATTGATTCAGCTGGCATGTCCTCGTTTTATCAAATTTATTGCAATGGATTCATTTTATGTTTTCGATAGACGCCGACTTTTCGCATGCACAAAAAACGTCGAAAGAATTTAAAGCTAAAATTGCAGAGGGAAAATATAGGTGGGTGCAGGAAAGGGGGAAGACGGGTGTGTAGGGAATTTGCACCGGGGCGTGCGCTCCATCGCAATTTAATTCATTAAATAAATGTGGACTCATTGGGAAGGGACTGATTCATTTTTCCAGAAGGCTGCTAACTGTGTTCACTTCGTACTGACTGATAATGTCCGATGTAAGATCTGAATGCAAGGAACTTAAAACCTACTGAAATTCCTTGTTGAATATCGGAGATTTATGAAGAAAGTGAAGTGAGAGATTTTGTACTGAAGAGATGACACGTTAATAAAGAACGTGAATACGTGCACAGTGAACAATTTATTTGTTCGTTACTGATGATTTGGTTAGTGCGGCCGATGAAAGAATTAAAGAAAACTGAAGATTCCCAATTAGACAACTGTAAATAAAGTTTCATACTATTACTCTGTGATTCACTAAAAGTGTGTGGCAGAGGTTGCATTGCACCTATCCGAAAGGGTAATAGTTTGGAAGGGATACACGGGATATGGTTGGAGGCACCCATGGGCTATTGTGAGGAACTATCCCAGCATTCGCATGGAGTGATCTGGGAAACCCATGGAAAACCCAGATCAGGATGGCCGGAGAGCCTTATCGAAAGCTACTCCTGTCGGATTTTAAGTTTACTCGCCCGGTAAATCCTTTCTATTCCATTCCCTAATCGCTCGTGGAAAAAATGAATACAGAAAAGAATCGGTTCTGGCCCTGATTTCTCTTATCTTATTTTCACGGTCATTCCGACATACGAATGTTGCTGGTAGCAATATTTCTTTGCTGTCATTCTGAAATATGTCAGTCGTGAATTTTTCAATTAGCTTCCGTCGAGAGCAACGCCTTCGGTGTTCCAGGTCTTCCCAACCTAAGTCCTTCAACATCGCACTTACGCTTTCCCTCCAACTATATATACCTGTCACGAATCGGGCGGCCCTTCTCTGGACCCTCTCTAATGCCTCCATTAACCCCTTTTCATGTCTCTTAAATTAAATTTCTGACTGCCTTGTATTTGATGTGTACCAAAATCTTTAACGGAGTATCACAAAACAAAATGTGAGGCAAGGTTTACTTCAATTTTAAGTGGGCATTACGAACCTAAACCTCACACCCCCAATTTTCATCAGTTTTTTTGCCTTAAATGTTCCTTTCTGATTGCCAGATCAATGAAGACAACAAAATAACAAAAATTGTCTCAAAATTTTTGGAATCGCAGGCTGAAATCCTTAAATGAAGAAGGAATGTTTAAAATTGTGCAACGCTCTGACAAATGCCTAAACAACAGTTAAAACTATGTCCGAGTAGATAACTAGTGTAAGACGTGTACGTTATGATGTAATATAGTTTTCTTCAAAATACACTCTTTATTTTCTATAATTACCTTACAGTACTTAATTTATGGACATACAAATAAGAGGATCAAACAGATTAACATTAACTTTAAGTTCAACTTCAACATCAAATGATTAAACTGAGTAACAACAGAAATTTCCGAAAACACAGTAAGGGGAAAAAAAGGGTATTCACTGGGGACTGCCGATAGAAGTGAAAACTTAAAACTATAAAATAAGTTATTTTTTTGTTTTTCAAATTAATTGTAGTATTAAAAATTTAAATTTCATAATTTGTAAATTAAAATCACTAACATAAGACTGATTTTCAATCTATCGGCACTCCTTATATACATTTTTATGTGGTTTATTTATTAATCAAAATATATGATGGATTGCTATAGCCCAAGGCAAAACATAAATACAACATAGTTGACATAAAAATTAATATACATTTGTATTTTTTATACATATTATTTGTATTTATGTACATGAATTTCACATAACTTAATTTTCATTGTTTGCATCATCATCATTTATTTCAACAATACTTAGGTTATTCATACTACAATCATTTCATTATATTCTAAAAAGGAAAAAATAGGCTTATGCTAACTGAAGTAAGAAAAATAATAAAAAATTATGGTCAAGATAGTAAAACTTTACGTGGATATGATATTATAGATACAATGTATAACCATCAACGAGAACTGAGGAAGCGTGGTAATAAGGAATATATATCTTGCAGTCGGGTATATACAATTTATTTGTGTATATATATGTGTACACAGGACGCTGTTCGTGCCAGTAGGTGTATATAATATAAACTTATAACTATAATCTATAATTTCACTGTCTCTAAGCGCAACACGTCATACTTATGGCTACAGATATACCCTCTAGTTATTATTCGAGCATACTGCAAATGGTTTCAAGCTACCAAAAAGGTACCTTTAGCTGTCTACGGAAGCGTATTTAAGAATTTCTTCAAACAACGTCAAGTTTTATTAAAAACGTTAGGGCCTCAATACAAAATGCGTTTTTTCAGTTATTTAAGAAATGTTCAGACGTGAGATATAATTATTTCGTGAAATTTCCACTCATATTTAAATTACAGTTGTGTTCTAATAAATAGTGAATTTGGAAATAAGCTTTCGAAGCAGCGTAAAGAAATAAAATCAGACACAAAATATTAAAAACAATAGTTTTGAAAAAAGACTGAATGTGTAATGTTTTTGGGAAGGGTAGTAACTCAAAGCAACTGTTAATGTTTACGAAATAGTTCAAAGCAGCCAAACTGAAGTGAATCCCCGGGTACAGGTTGAAAAAATGGATTAAAAGATTGGGATCAAGAACGGGAAGGAATTCTGTCATTGAACTTTAAGTCTCACTGTTACAAACACAACATTGTTAAAAACATAGTAAATAACGTAAAGGGACAGCGACGTCTTATAACGGTCAAACAGCTGAGCCGCGTTTGATTGTGGATCATGCGGGAAGCGAAACTGAGCGCCGCTGATCAGCTGATTATTTTTATCATGTTGGTGACGCGAACTCATAACGCGCCTAAAGAAGTTTGCACTTAAAAAAAAAAGTTTCTCCGATTGTGGATTCACTATAGTAACCTTCCATTCTACGATACAGCGCTCTACCACTTCACTCACGGGGATCGCAGATGGGTCTCTGATATATTACAAAAAAAAAAAAAAAAAAAAGTAAAAAAAAACTTTACGAAGATACGATATTATAGTTATATTGAATAACCTTCCCCAAAAACTGAGAATTCATGGTAATAAGCTATATATATATCTTATGTGGTGTATATGTTACTTTCAAAGACCTAAAACGTTAATTGGGCAAAAAAACTATCACATCGCATTCCGGTTTCTTGAAAACGGCCATAACACGTTGCGGATGATCAGTATCTATCTTTTGTGTTCACGACGAAAAGGTACAGGGTGCATTTGATATATATGATTCTTACCCGTCGTCTTATAAGGCTCTAAATAAAAACAAAAATATAAAATGTGAGTTGTTATGTGTGGAGAATGCTACCTGGACCAGACGTGAATTTCGTGTTTTGGCCTTTTTGAGTAAGCCACATCGCGTTCTGACTATTTTTTGTAAGTTCCATAGCGCGAATAACGCGTTGTGGTCGTACTTTTGCCCATATATAATGCATTTTTGTATATATATAAGTACACAGGCAGCAACGCGTATATGAAAACGCGCAACACGTCATAGAATTTTGGTCACGCGAGGCCGCGAGCTCATAAGATTTTAACGAACCCAATATTGCTCAACCTGCCTAAAGAAGTTATGTAACAAACGCGCCTTGTGTCCGCTCGTTACATTATGAACTTTAGATTTTTTCATAAATGTGGGCGCTGTGGACAGGTGAAAGCGGCAAGTCAGGAATGCCAGCCGGCCCTGTTTCCCAGAACCAACGCTGGGGGAGAAGTGTGAGTGCCCCTGATGGAGGGGAGAGTTGTGTGAGCCAGGTACATAAACAGAGTGATCTGTGGGAATTTCTGTTTTTCATGTGGCATGGCTAACATTCTGTGCCAGCCGGGTGTCGCGTTTGGTCGATGTGACTGCACTCTGTGTTCGTTTGTGAAGCTGCTGCTGCTGTCTGGATCTGAACACCCGGTATTTTGTTTGAGCAAATGACCTCAGGCACAGGACGGCTTCTGAGGAACTGTGCCCCAGTAAACCATATCAGAGCAGACAACGTCATCAAGTGTGTGGCCGCAGACATGTAAATTCGGTAATTTTACATCGCCAATAAAGGACACTGTTGTAGCTATAATTTCAAGTTCATAGTATAGCCCAGCTACGGCCCCTCAAGATAAGAACTCTCATAGCCCGGAGCAAACATTTTTTTCACAATGTGAACAATAAAAACGTTGAATTTGTTTACTGTTTAATTTTGTGTATTATATATAAAAAAACCCTGGCACCCGCAGAAGGAAAGCTCATTAATTTTAACTAAATTTTGTTGTAAAATGTCATGTCAGTAACTGTAATAAAGCCATTAGCGATTTCCCTTATAAACAATTCACCTTTCATGATAAAATTCAATAAAATAATAACATTAATTATTTTTCAAATAAGGTAGCAAGGTCAGAACGTTACAAGTTTTGACTTCAAAAAATTATTCAAGCTTTATTAGTAGTATTCATTTTGTATATATTACTGTATAAATTGAAATTATTAATAAAGTTATTGACGTAAATTTAACATAGGGCGTTTAGAATACAAAAGTTTTTCCACCTATAAAGTTTTTGTTACTTCCATCTGTTCAATCGAGTTTCACAATTTAGGTCTTTACCTTGCTTTATAGGTTCCATGAAATAATTCCTGTTTAAACCTTTACTAGTGTCTATAATACATTTTACAGAAATTAAGCATCCAAACGTGAAAGTGACTAAGCAAATTGTTCCGCATGTCTGATGGTTTCAATTGCAGAGCTACTCTAAATTCCATTCCAAGATGCAATTATATGCTGACAACGACAGTAAAATTCATCATCACTGACAGAAACATAAAAATTCTGGAATTATCAGGACACATGATATGCGAAAATCGAATCTTTCAGTGAAACGACGATTTTGACAGGGTGAAACTTTGGTATTTATAAACATGAAAACTATGATTCAGATGAAAATAATTTACAATCACTTCAACATTTATATACTACTCATTAAATCTCATTTATGTATTTAATAGAAGTGTCCGCGATTTCTTCTCCGTGGACCAGTGGAACTCTGTCCTTTTTTTTTTTCTCTTTGTAAGTTACCGCCACTAATTAACTACAATTTGGTGGTAATTTTGTGATGAATAAACACAAAGGTAAAATATGAATAAAATGGTACTTGAGTAATAATAAAAGTACATAACTACGTATGCCTTGATTTTTAGTCATTAATTTATTTATAATGGATGGGGAAGAATGTTATTATTGAGTAACAAGGATAAATTTCAGGGAAAATTGTAGGTAGAGTATAAATAATTAACAAATCACTGCTCGTGCGATGCGAAACGTGGTACATATTTTCAATGCGAGAAGGATAGCGCCAGATAATATTAAATTGATGTATTCTATTACGGAAGCATTAAATTAGTGAGCTATTGTGATATATCTCAGCGTGTCGAAGAAACGTGGAAACATAACGTAAGCTATCACTGACATTTGCTTTCACTACGGAGAATTTCGTTTAAATGGTTGAGTTTTGCTCGATACTTGCGGATACATAAATAAATAAATAAAATTACAGTTTTGGACTTCCTATCATAAGCTATTACGATTTCCATTTTCGCTTAAATTCATTCATTAGTTTCTACGCGAGGCGTTGACACAGAAGCGACCATTTGAAATTTAAAATTTTGATGTTTTTATCATCGAGAACTATGTTATCTTATGACATAAGCGATGTAAAGTTTCATTGAAATATCTTCATTTTTTTTTTTTTTGCTTAATGTGCGGTTATACAGACAACAATTTCAGAATTTACAGTTTGTATCATCTCCAACTTTTCTACGCAGTTTCGTTAAAATCCGTTCATTAGTTTCTGCGTGAAACGTGGACAGACAGGAAAAAATTCCAAATTTTGCGTTATCGGTATCTCTAATGTCAGCAGTGCACATAACTTATTGTTTTTGAAGTAACTTTCTACAGGCGTTGGTCAAAATAATATGAACACCTGACATTTACATACTATTGATTTATTAATAGGGTGTTGGGCCACCTTTTGCTTGTAGAACAGCTGCAATTCTTCACTGAATAGATTCTTAGAGTGTATGGATAGTTTCCAACCTAACGTTGTCCCATTCTCGTACCAAAGCATCCACCAATTGCATCAATGCTGTTGGAAGTGGAAATCTGCTCCTTATACTCTGATCTAAAACTCCCCACAACGGTTAAATTATGTTGAGGTCTGGCGATTGTGCTGGACAGGGAAGATGTTTGTTGATATTCTGATGCTCCTCGAACCAGAACAGAATCTTTTTGAATGTGTGTATGGGAGTTTTATCAAATGGGAAGATGACAGTGTTTGGCATCGGTATGCTAGTCATAGTAAGAACTTCATCATTGAGGATGCCGAGATATTCATTCTCAGTCATCCGGCCAGTGATGTGGATGAGAGGACCACGATATAGCAGCCCAAATCATAACGGAACCTCCCTCATGCTTGACTGTAAGGGCCCTATTACACTAGGCGACTTGGCGGCGCAACCAGCCGCGGCACTGGTGTGTCTGCTGGCGACGCAACCAGGATTCTGGTGGCGCCGCCAGCCAGCCACTCGCACAACCGAGAAGTCACTTTGCTGTTATCCTCGCATTGTTTGCGAATTGTGATTGTGTAGTTGAATATGTCCAGTGAACAACAGAATGTCACTGTGGAAATGAATGGAAGTGAAAGTGTAGAGAAGACAAAGGGGTAAAGCAAGAAGAATTTCTGATTTTCGTATCTTTCCCGGTAATATCAACCTTTACTAAGTACAATGATTAAAAGAAAGACGATTTAGACATTCTTAAGTAATTAAAAAACTTGTTGTCGTCTGAATACAGTTTAATTGCGATGGAGCTAACACTCCGGTAGCAATTTGCACATTTACAGCACTCTCTTCACCCTCCTCCTTTCCTCCAATGAGTCCCAATCCAGCTCCTGTATCATATCAGTTACTGACTGGGTAGTGCGATAATTTCCACAAACAAAACTTCTTTGCACACCTTCCAACTCCTGTATTTGATCTCCACAATGTGGTCCCCAACTACACCACCATATTCAACAAATGATCTGACCAAAGCTTTGTAACCCAACTCCCTAACTTCTCTGTTACATCCTCTCATCACCCTCTTCAGCAAATGAAGGATTTTGTAACCTTTTTCTACCACCTGCCCAATTGAGTTTATCAAACGTTATGCAAAGAATTTATACTTCATCAAGCAAATCTGACCCCACTCTGTAATCATAATTAACCTTTAGATCTATTTATCTTTGTATCTTATAAGCCGACTCTTCTTGGCATTTATCTTCATTCCATGCTGACCTACCCATTTAGATATTCTATCCAGATCATCCTGCAACTGTTCAGTCTTCACCTGATTTTATCCTATTGTATACCATTGTATCATTTGCAAAATACCTAGATTCTGACCGTAACACAGTCATTCATTAGAATAATGAACAGCAACTCCCATATTTACTTCCACTTCTCTTGATAATGTATTTCCTACTCTAACCCTTTGCTTTCTGACTTTTAAGAATTCCTGTTCCCAGCGAGTAACTTTTTCATCCAATTCAATACATTTCAGTTTATTTAAAACCATTTTATGGCTCACTCTATCAAATGCCTTAGAGAGATCTAGTGCCACACTATCAACTTGGCCTCCCATTTCAAATTCATTTTAAATATTTTGCATATAGCCCACTATCTGAGATTCAAATGAATATCCTTGCCTAAAGCTATGTTGTCGATCTGAAAACTAGTTTCGTTCTTCACAGACATTTCTGATATAGTCGCATATCAATCTCTCAATCATTCTGCCCATCACTGATGACAAACTAATAGGCCAGGAATTTTCACAATATTTTTAACCCTTCCTTTATGAACTGGTACTACTATCGGTCTTTTCCAATCCTTTGGTAAGCAGCAAGTCTCCAAACTCATTTTAAACAAAATTTTAAGGTAAGGTACAATATCCTATCCCACAATCTTTAATAAATCTGTAGTAATATTACCTACACCAGCTACACCAGTTATAGCTTTCTGAGTTACTTCGCAATTTCCTGAGAATTTATTTCAAATTTTGTACGTTCGTCATTTATAATCTCCTCTGATTCATTCCCTCCCATCACAGGATGACTGTCCCTAGTTGTCTCACCAAACCTGACACTCAGTATCTCCGCAATTTTAAAATTGTAAAGTAGGAAGGGGGCATATGAACAGTAGACTGAACGCGTGGTGGCGAGTCTGGCGGCGCCGCCAGGTGGCCTAGTGTAATAAGCTACGTAAGATACAATGCCCCGCCACGACTCTCGGCCACCAGTGGTTGCCCGCCTGGTCGCCGGGCAGGGCAGCCAGCCGGCCGCCAGTTTCTGGCGGCGCCCTGGCTGCCCTAGTGTAATAAGCTCCATAAGACTCAGTGCCCTGCGACGAGCAGGGCCACCAGTGGCCCGGCTGGTTGCGCCGCCAAGTCGCCTAGTGTAATAAGGCCCTAAGACGCTGGAACTCCGGATAGTAGGTTTCTTTTGGGGTTCTCCACAATTAAACAATATGAACGATGATTCATTGGAACATACCACATTCTTTCAATCATCAAGTGTCCAGTTTTTATGATCGTGACACCACTTGTTTCGCAGCTTAGCGTTGGTTGCCGTTATAATGGGTTTTGCAATTGAAGCCGTTCCATGAATGTTAGTTTTGTGGATCTCATGCCGTATTGTTTTTGTCGAAACAGTGTTATTCAGGTGTGTGTCGAGCTCTGCTGTCACTTTTGCTGCGGTAGTTTTGTGTTGTCTGGCCACAATCCTTTTTAATATTCGGTGTCTCTTTTGGTTAACTATGGTTTTCTTCCACTATTCCTCTTCGCCTAAGATGTTTTACCGTTTTGTGTATTCTTTCATTACCGTGGATACTGTCGCTCGTGAGACATTAAACAGTTCAGTTGTTTTTCTCAAAGATACTCCCGCTAACCGAGCTCCGACAATTTGCCGTCTTTCGAAGTCTGACAAATCAAACATTTCACCGATCGCTTGTTATAATCATCACAGAACAAAGCGTATAATAACCTCACACATAACACTATGTAACAAAAAAAAACTTTTTGCTTGTTTAAGTAAATTTTATGCTTGTTTTGGATGAATTGGGTCACAACTAAACTACACTGAACATTCCTACTTTTATATAATCATTTATTTGCTTTTTATGCCCAATAATATGAAATTAATTGGTTAAAATTATATTAGCTATGAATACTTTATATATGAGATGATTGAACGATTCAGCTGTATGTAATCTGTTTCAGATTAACGTTATTGATTAATAATTGTGTCTTCCCGATGCTGTAAGCATAATCCAGACTGTTTTTGTTTGTGCGCCATCTTCCTGGGCTTGAAAGCAGTAAAGCATAGAATAAAGGATACTAACAACTTCTGCTTAGTATACAGGTCTTATTTTGGCATGCCTGTGCGAGACCAAGACATGAACTGGGCACTACATGTTGTGTGTGGGTGTTGCAGATCCACTCTCGAGGCCTGGTATAGAAGAGAAAACATAAAAATGAAATTTGGTGTACCTAGAATTTGGCGAGAACCAACAGATCACCTCTCCAACTTTTATTTCTGTGTTACTGACTTGTCTCATCATAAGAGGTGTAAAAAAAAAAACAATGTTTTTGCATATCCAGATTTGCCATCATCTCTTTGGCCCATGTCACATGGTGAGAAGCTTCCCATTCCTCCTCCTCCTCCTCCTCCTCCTCCTCCACTACTGAATGAGTGTGAAGACAGTAGTGAACCAAATACCGACATCGAACACGAAGAAGACTTCTCAGAGGTTGAAGATGCTACATCTTACTACCCCACATAATATGAGTTAAATGACTAGATCAGGGATTTAGGACAAAATCCAAAGCAGAAATTGTAACAACTAGACTAAAGCAGTGGAATCTATTGAGTAAGAGTTGGAAGATACCCCTTGTCGAACAGAAAAAGATGCTAATGCCTCCCTTCCATATTAAGCTTGGACACATCAAGCAATCTGTAAAGGCCATAGATACAACATCAGAAGCAATGAAGTACCTCCAAAATGTGTTCCACAAACTCTCAGAAGGTAAGATAAAGGGTGGAATTTTCGAGGGCCCCCAAGTGAAGAAATTACTTCGTGATGACACATTCATCAGCAAGCTTCTACCAGTTCAAAGAAAGGCCTGGAAGAGCTTCAGGGATGTTGTCAATGGTTTCCTACGTAATCACAGAATGGAAAATTACAGGGATGTGGTAGATGGTCTTTTGAAGAACTACAAAGCAATGGGGTGCAGAATGTCTCTAAAGCTGCATGTACTCCACTCGTATCTAGATGTTTTCAAGTCTCATATGGGTGCATATTCAGAGGAACAGGGCGAAAGGTTCCATCAGGACTTACAATTGTTTGAAAGAAGGTACCAGGGACAGTATAATGAGCAAATGCTTGGTGATTATATCTGGGGACTGATCAGAGAGAGTGATGTAACGTATAAGAGGAAATGTATTAACACAATACATTTTTAAGCACATTGTGCTTGACATGAAAACATTTTCATGTACTTTACAACTTTTGTAATTTATATTTACTGCATTTACACTTTTTCAAAAGTTGTATTTAAGAATTTCTTTTGTTTTGTTTCATGGGCATACGTAAACGAGCATTCATTGTTCTAAATAAATGCATTTTCCTAAAATTAAGAAAAATCGATGGCATTTCCGTCAAAACAATTTCCAACATGAAAAATTGTGTTTTCATAGTGTTTTGAAACACACTGCATCAGAAACAACTAAAAAATTAACTTAAACAAATTTTTGTTACATAGTGTAATCTACAAGACCTGTCACAACAACTACGCCGTACATGCACGACGCAGTATCCACACGGAAGTAGTGGTGTCAACATGCAACAACCCGTACTCTATCGCATGCTGTTTATATTATTTTGTCCAATTACTGTATGTTCAGACCCAAGTTGTATACAATTTTGTGATATATTTCAGATCATTTGACTTTCTGTATTATATTTTGTAATACTCCATGTTGTAACCTAATGATGGGGAGTAGAGGTTGTTTATCTGTAAGCCGCCTAAGTAAGCTTTGTGTGTTTTACTTTCAGAACATGTAAGAAGGAACAATCCCTACATTCTCGAAAACTGTAAACTGAATACTCGCAACAACGAAATGGATGAGCAAATTTGTCTACTATAATAATAATTTAATAATCATTAGATTAAATTTTTGAGCTGAATACTCGAAATAGAATTGCTTTGATACAAACATAGAACAAAAATTTACATTATGAAAGCAGTTAAGAGGGGTGTAGTAAATATGCTTACAGGTGACTGATAATGCCTCAAAAACTGACTTGGAGAAAGTTTTCAGCAGGCTTCGGGTCGTCTAATTTCCCTGTAATTGCTGCAGTTTGTGGATTTGTAGTCAGTCTCGTTGTGGGAAGCACAGAGGGTGGGCGGATGGTGCGTCGAGTCTCGAGGGACTCATCGCTTCCGAGGTGCTAACAGGTATTAACGGGTCCCGCTGGAGCCGACACTGTCTTAATGGCTAACGCCAGGAAGCTGCCCTCGGCCGAAACAACGAGTAATTTGAATCAAACACTATACTTAATACTCACCTACTACTGCCGTAGTTACCTCAGCTTTCTACTGTCGAAATCGTAAACACAATTAGAAAAAGACCTACTCAACACAATGGTTTCTTCTAATTTATTTGCTTAGACATCTACTAATGCTACAAGATCACAGCCTCCGGCTACCGCTGACCAGACACCGGTGAGGGTACAGATGTATGCGGTTTCTAATTCTCCACCGGTAATGTGTTTCCAACCTAATAAGAACTAACAGCCAATGATGACGCTATCATCAGGTAACCTTGTTTTCAAAGAAATATTAAACATAAATTTCTGCCTTTCGCAACATCCACACAAAATTTTAAACTATTTTTAATTTTTTTTTAGTCTCGTATGTTTCCTGGTATGTTCGTAGCGCAGAAGAGATTTCTGTTCGTTTTCCAGGCATGATTGTATTTCTGCGAGTTACTGTACGTTCCGGATCTCATATGTTTGTTGTTTTTAATTACAACTCACCGATATGTTTCCTTGTTTTTGGTGAAGAAAACAAATAACATCAGGTATGGGTTATAGATTAAAGTATTTTGATTTAGAAGTCAGACGAGTTTAATATAAATCGGTGTGAGCATTTTTATGAAGCGAAACATACAGCCTACAAATTTTATTTCATTTGGAAAAATTATTCATCCAACACTAGCTGGACCATTTATTTACACAGTCCATTGTAGCCTTACAACGTACAATGAAATTTGAACGCTCATATAGAAACATTTCATGTCTCGTAAATACTCACCTATGAATCGAAGTTATTTTACTGAAGACACATAGAGTATTTCTACTATGGAGTACATTGGAATGACAAATGACTCTGTACGAACGATGTAGAGGATTTTTATTTAATTTAGTTTTTAATTCCGATTGAGCGCAAACTCCGGTGGTAATCTTCCTGCACACCGATTTGTTTCCTTTCCCGTACCCACCTACTTTTGCCTCCACAAATTCAGACTTTTAATGCTTTCAGCGTTTCTGGTAAATTATTTTTCATTTTTCTTCGTAACTTATTCCAATCCCTGACTACCTTACCTAGGAAAGAAAATTTCACCACATCCTTATGTCTGAAATCGAGTGTTAGCTTCTCGCCATGGTGATATTTTTCACTCCATGCATCACTCCTAGTTCTTACACCAATATCTTTCCACGCCTCATCACCAATATATGCCTTGTACACTCCCAGGATGCCGCAAGATTAAACTGTGTGACAAGTTCCAGAAATATTGAAAAAAATTCTCTGTCCTACATTCTCAAGTTTTGTTTTTGAGAGAAAGAAGTAGGCAAACTCACTAAGTTTAAAAAATTCGGAACACGAACTTAAATAAGTCATCCTTGGTTGATACAGTAAATGCATCATTGATTATTATGTTACTATAAATTATCCAGCAAATGAAATCACTATAAATGTCTCTCTTTCTTACTGTAATAAGCACAATGAAATAAACAATGTTAAAGAAATAAAGTATCATAAAGTCAAATTTATTTTTAATTGTCTGAACAACTTAAATCTATCATTCACAAGTTCATGCATTCGATGTTACAAGAAGAGAATTTTAAATTAAGAAACGGAAGTGAAAAATTTGGGTGCACGGCAGTGCACCTGCCAAGTCGAGTCAACGGTGGCACTGCCTACCCTTTTCTCGAAGCGATTTGGGCCATTTTGAACATCAATTTCTTCGGTCGTATTCATGCTACATGTCTAAAATTTCTGTTACTAGCGAACGTTTCAAATTTTATTTCGTTACTGTTCTTTGTTCGGTTGTTGTTAGGATGCAAACTACAGCGATTTTGTCACTCACTCACTTACTCACTGACTGATGATTATCAAAACTCTAAGGTTCTTCCCGTAGTCGTAGAAAGCTGAAATTTGTAACACAGATAAAATTTTACCCACATACTCACGTTCCCACAAATTCGTAAATTTCAATATATCTACCCCTTACCGACCCCTAACGTGAAATCGCTTCTTACCCTAATAACTTTACACACTTCAGATTTCCATTGTAGTGTGAGCTTACTAAGTTTAACTGATGTGTTAAATTTTACTTATTTGCTTTTCTTATTCTGGAAGTGATTGAAATTCAAAATTTTATTTCGACCACGACACCCCGATATCAAAATTCCACTGTACCTCCAGTAATCCTAGCAACAAGTAATTTGGTACAGATATATGGTTTCATCCCAATATCACGAGAAAATTCTAATATTGGAGTTTTCCCCCGTATTTATTTAATTACAATCTCAAACATGAAAATTCTGACACATATTTGCGGCTTAATTGCTTTGCTCACGATGAAGCTACATGGCTGATAATTTTTTAATACATAGAGATAAGCAAGTTTAACTGATATCTTTAATTTTCCTTTGTTCTTATACTTAGTTTGGAAGTTACTAGTAATTTACTTATGGTGGTAGTGAAACCAGCGGCAATCTGCATTGCTTGGCTACCGGGCACATCAATTGTTTTCTGAGAGTGGGGAATTGTTGGTAAACATATATTTATGTCTTAAAACCCGAAATATTCTTATTCACCGATTTGCAATGTAACTATTACATTTGAGCGGCGATTCAGGATAAGCGATAAACTTACAAAAAGAAATGAGATCCCACAAAAACAATTCTTGTAAAAATAGGCCAAGTCTCGTGTTCGTGTAGTGACAAAAAGTTATGAGATCTTTTTCTGAACCAAGTCTACACTTTACAGTGTATATTAACTTTACTTTATGAAACAGAATGTATCCTCTCGGTATCATAGATCGTATATTTAGGATCAAAAAATTGATGACTTGGCCATTATGCGTGTCATAATTTTTAATTAAATTGTGGGCATAATAAATCCTTGTCAAATTCGAAAAAGAGCGAGGGAAATCTTGGCTTTTACGTATTTATAAGTTTGATAAAGCAACACATTTAAGGTATTCGTGTATGTTAGCTAAAAGATGACGTGCATAATGGCCAAGTCATCACATATTTTTTATCCTAAGTAAACGATCAATGATACCGAGAGAAACCATTCTGTTTCATAAATTGAAGTGAATACACACTGATAAGTGTAGACTTGGCTTAATAGATACATGCAGACATGTGTAACTTTTGCTTCTCATTAAGTGTATAATATGTTTTCGCTGTCCCAGTGTACAGGAAACACAAGAAAAATATAACGCTCATAAAACCACTTTTGCCCGCAGCCTGACTCGAACCGTGGAACCGCGAGACAACGCACTAGGTTCCGATATCAGCATGGCATCCGTGAATCTGAGCCACTTACAGTACCATCCCCTCTGGCTTACCAGAGACGGAAGCTGAGGTAACAACAACTTATAATCAGCCTGGCATTATCTTTCTTCCTTCCTGAAATTTTGGAAATAACGTTGTCATGTTATTATATATATATATATATATATATATATATATATATATATATGTTGTGCATGATGCGTTTACACTTTCTCATTTCAGCCAAAACATTAATTTTATGATTCTTTTCCACTGTTCCAATTGACCACGAAACATATATAAATTTACTTATATGATATGTATTTTGCAACAAGTGAAAAGGAGATAAAGAATGAAAAAATAAAATTGACAGCACGTGGGCTTCAACCGAGAACCAGCACGTTGACAGCCCAGCGCGTTACCACTCAGACACCTGGACTTACAGAATCTGGTGCCTCATCAATTAAATGACCAAAGAAAAAATATACATATGGATACAACATTCCGTGATTGAATAGTAATCTGAATAAAGAATCAAACTATTATGAGAGATGTAATCAGTTAAATGAAAATATTCTAGATGAGACTGGAACATAAATAATTTTTCATTTCGCCAATGTGTGTGTCCAGCTATGAGACACTATTTCTTGTATAGGGAAATTGCTACAGCGCTACTACTAGGCAGAACATCGTGGCAAAATTGCAGAAAGTAAATGTGGCAATGTTTACCAGGAAATTGTCTTAACTTTCCTACTTCCTTCGGCAAGGAAGAATACCGTTATAACGCGTAAATAATACACGTAATAATTTAACACGAGCAGCACATTTGGCGAAAGTTTTTGTTGGTTTCACAATTATCCAACTTACAGATGGTAATTGAAAATACGGTGGGAATCCATGTTAATTGCATGGGGGCAATACAAAACGTAACGTCTCCCAAGCATTTATAGATAAAGAATCAAATTATTTTATTCAATTTATTTACCGTTTTAGAGGTTGAAAAAATATCTATTTTTCTACATCATTACCATTTCGGAACACGCGTTTGTCGGTGCTGTGACGGTTTGTGAATGACTACTCGTTTACGTTCTGGTCTCTTATTCGGGAGGACATAGCTTCGAATCCAAGTTCGGCCATGCAGATTTGTGGTTTCCAAGGTTTCCCCAAATCACCCCATATGAATACCGGAATGGGTTCTTTACAAGGGCATGGCCGAAATCCTTGCCACTACTCCTATCCAGCCAATAATCACCTCAATGTCGACGAGGCGTAAAATCATAAGAAAGAAAAAAAAAGAGCTGGCTAAATTTATTCAGGAGGTCGCAGCTGGCTTGAAATCGATTAAAAATTCCTCCTCCCTATCCTTATATTTTTGTTTATTGCTTTACGTTTCATCGATGTTGAAGTTATTAAAGAAGGGAACGGCCATGGTCTTCTATAAGAATCATCCCAGCATTTGCCTGGAGCCAGAGCGTTAACACTCACCCACCACCCTCGGTCTTTAGACATTATCAACCTTACTTTACCGGTAGACTGTGTTTGTTTGAATCCTTGAGACCTAGGCGATTATGGAGTCGATTATGACGGGTGACAAAACTTGAGCGTTCCATTCGCCAAATGCTTGTATTTATTTTTGTTACTCCAAACAAAGAATAACGCAGGTAATTTCACGCCTTGTTAAGTAATGAGCATTTAGCCCCAGTATTTAATATATCCCAACGTTGTAAAGATCATGAAGTAAGAGTGTCAGAAACTACTAACAGCATTGTAGAAAACGATAGTTTAAGAACCACCTGCCTTTAAGCCCGATTCTCAATTAACTTTAATTACTTATACCACTTATAAAATAATTTATTTTTGTCCTACGATAATAATCTGGTTGTAAATTTTTTTAGTGACAATGGTCGTTTGATTTGTTGCGGTGCTAATATTTAGTTCTATGCGATTAACTTTCATTTATTTATATAGTGCATAATCATTATCGTCCACCTACAAAGAGAGCAATAATTCCTCTTGTAAATTATTTCTTTCTGAAACGCGATGTTCGTTCTACTGTGAAATAATTATTTTGGAAAAATGTGTGTCGTTTGAAAAGGGACAGATGATATGATTTCGGCGTGGCTTGAAACCCGTGTAGATTTCCTTCAGTTCTGCCACCGCAAATCTTTCATGCTTACGTGGGCAATTAGTTAAGAAACATTGGGTAATTTCGCAGATGTTTATCTTATTCCCTGTCGCAGTTTGGAAAGAATCATGCATTCCTTATACTCATAAGCTATGTGCAGTTTCGATACGTTTAAAAATAAAATAAGAATAGGGTAAATTTCTAAATTAAAAAAAAATCATAATAACAACTGCTTGGATTTGAACACGGAACGGCTTGCTCGGCAACACAGAACGCTAACCATAGGACCACTGCACTCTCGGTGCTACTTTCCTCGTATAGCGAAGGAAGACTGTTTCATTCAATCCATCTTGGAGAGACACTCTTCCGAAATAATTTCTTGTTTCTGTAGTTTCGTAGTACTAAAAACTGCTGGAACTGCTGGAACATGATTATCCCTTGGTTTGTGGACTGACCACATATATGAGTGAAATATTATCCGAAGGAATTATCAAAATGAGTATAACAATCTTATCGTTATCGTTTTATGCTAATCATCCGTAGTAATATATAGCATTGAGCCTGTTTCCTGCCTCGCTTTAGTGCAATCCCGTTAATTACAACTTTTGGGATATGTTTCATGATCTGAATTTTGATAAAGTATTGTAGAAATGTAATGGAAGGTTGATGAACTGCTCTGCCAATAAGAATCGTCAGTGGGAGGAGCTTAATTCCCAACTGTTAGCCAATTGTTTTCTGTATTGACTTAAGGAAATGAAAAATCTGCAGTATAGACGGCTCTGAATGAAATATCCTCCAATGAGATTGCGAGGAGGCGGAGCCAGAATTGGCTTGTTTCCACTAAGAATAAATCGGGCGTATAGTAGTTTTTAATGATTAATCATGCTAAGGAGATAACAAAAAAACAACCTTATTTAATATAAAAGATAAAGATCAGAATTATTTATAGAAAATAAAATCGACAAAATCAGCCATAGTGACACGTGACCGCGAACGCCAATGAGAAAGCATTACGTCATAGCGTCCCTAGCGCCACAGAAGTGGTTGACATATACATGTAATAGAACACCTTGCGTAGTAAATTTTTCGTTTGTAGCATCTTCTGTGTTGGTAATTTAGTTATTGTTAATTATTTGGCGAAAGAGAAGTCTAATTCATTATGTAACAAGGTTTTAGAAAAGCAACCAGTTGTAATTTGCCCAAAAATGACGCCGTAACCGTTGGAAGATTTTCGCCTCAAACATAGACTTCTGTTCGTCGGAATTCCGCAATGCAAAAACTTCAATATAAGTATATACAGGTGTCAACTATATATTATAAGCTGAAATCAGTTTCGTAAACAATAATCTATTGCTTAGACGTACGTTTTTAAGTTAATTGATATGGTTTTGATGTTACTTTTGCGAAGTATAAGCAACTGTTAGGGAGTTCTATAATTACCGTGACGTCGCAATATGATAACGAATTCTTTTAGAACTCGACGAAACAAATCCAAAATAAAGAATAATGTTTTTTGATATCTCGCTTCGTTTTCGAGATATAGCACGTTAAAAATGAGTTATAGTTCCTTGTGCTTTTGGTGACGTTGTTCGGTACTATTATTTCTGTGCCGTGTCTTAACTTTTCAGCTACATCACGCCTAAAGTATGTTTCTTTTTTTTATATAAACCTTTTCTAGGAAAATATATCCTCAAAAACAGGTGTGGTAAATTTTAAAGCTATGGCACTGCCAGTTTCCAGTCTGCTCTAAGCTTCATATCAGCCTAACAACATCATCTTTCAGTTACGATATCTCGAGAACCAAGAGAGATATTAAAAACAATTATTCTTTATTTCGAATTGTTTCGTCAAGCTGCTTAAGAATCTATCATCAGATTGTGACGCCACTTAATGATGTTTATTCTATGAAAAATAACACTAAAGAAAGATTTTATAACATAAAACCAAAACAAACTTTACCTTATTACATTATCATTACTTGGAAAGTAGTGGTTCTGCAAAATTCATCATTTTTGCTTTGGATCTAGAAATATATTATGCACAAACACTTACATCAAAATGGTCTTCACAAAAATAGATACTTCTGTCTGCAGGTAAACTGTAAGCATCCTCCCTCCTTGCAAGTTTTAACCACTTTCTCCGTATTTTTTCATTGTTTGGAACATATATAAATAACTTATCTGGTGTTTTTATTGTTGTGCTTCTGCACTTCGGCACTACACAGTACTTATACAACGAGGAACTCATGTTTAACTAAAGAAAATCTACACCTGCCATATACGTACACGACTGTTTACATTCATATCAGACGCTATGACGTCATCCAAGACGCCATGACAGTCTAGAGCGTTTTTGACATAAATTTAAATTCCCTTTTACAAATGCAAAATACATAATGTAAATGTTCGATTCTTTCCAAAATAAGATGTTTTTTGAGTAAAAGAGATAATAAGGTGAAGTATTAACCTATTTTTCAAATTTGGTCAACTACCCAATTGCGTTACTGTTTCCTTGGATGACATTGATGCCAGATTGTGCAAAATAAGGGTGATAGAATTTTTCACCGGTGCCCAAGAATAAAGTCAAAGACTGTACATAAGCTTCAGATTTACATTTGCTCTTACAATTTCAGGCTAATTATACCTCTTTACAGGACTGAAAGCATTTAATTTTGGCTGTATGATCTGGAAATCTGGTTGAAAGATTACACCAACAGTTAAAATAAAAATGAAGATCGAGAATTCTATTTACTAAAGTTTTTGGCAATTTGGAAGGATTTTTTATTTATGGCTTTGCGCCTCGTCCACGACGAGTTCATTAGTGGCGGGATGGGACTGGGGACAAGGAACGGGTAGGAATTCGGCCATGGCCTTTATGAAGGAAGCATCAAGGAATTCGCCTGGAGTGATTTGGTAAATCCATGGAAAATCCAAATCTGGATGCCCGGACGGGGACTCGAACCGGTGTCCTGCGGAATGCGAGACCAGAACGTTAACCACTCACCCACCACGCTCGGTATGTTGAAGGACAACTACCTTATATAAAGAATACAGTTGTCACCTTTTTCTGTATACGAGTACCTAAAATATGAATCAATATGACATACTACAAGAATTTATGACTGTATTAGTGCTAAAAGTAAAGGACAAAAATTAGCAAGAGAGGAGAGAAGAATTCTTGGAAGTCACTGAGGTTGCAACGATTTCAGCTTACAAACAAAAAAATCTTGACTTTCCTACGTATGTAAAATGTTTCTGCAATTCCTTTTATTACTATACACTAGTTCAATATTTAGACATCCTTAAAATATTAAAAAATGATCGAAAAATAAAATGTAACGATTGAGTTTAATATCTAATTAGTTTCTTAATTCTGAATAGCAATCACGTACACATTCAATGAAATAAATATTAGATAAATATTAGCTACTGCTTCAAGTGACTGTATTGTCAATGCGATATTGCTGTTACAGGTCATACGGTACTTGTTTAAGAACTATTTGTGGACAGCCAATAAAACTTACGAATCAATTAAAATATTGCTGCTGTGCCACCAAACCATTCATCTTGACAAAGCTTTGTTGGTGGTGGTTTGAAGTTTCATCAGGTTGCTAATGGAAAAAAAGAGAGAACAGAACGAATCAAACGAACAAAGAGGCGGATGCAAATAAACAGTACACTAGAGAAAATGGGTGGATATGAATAGCATGAAATAGACTTTCAGCTTCTGACTATGTGACAGAGGATGCTTCGCAAGTGTATTAAAGCCTGTTCGTTACTGTAATTCCTTAATTATAGGGCGAAAAATGAATATCTTTAAAGTATCTTATTTCCGGAATCTTTTCACTTTTTCAAAAGAGATTTTCACTATAAGAAAAGTGTTACACTGATATAATAAAAATATAATCACTTGTTTTTTTAACGAAAATTACGATTTAAGACGATGAGCAATGTTTTATTTACTTGTATTACTGTAGTTTGGGGAAATATGAAACGTTAATTTAGCACTTGTTTTAAACTCAAGAAAAAAACATGATCAAAAACAACAGTGACAAAATAATTGACACAACACATGTGGGACGACCATGAACACTGTTGGCAGTAGGGTCTGGTAGACATTGGTAAGGAAAAGCAGGAGACATGTTGAAGTGAAAGCAATGAATAAAGCAGCGCTACGTCGATGGCATAACAGACCTAAAATAAACTCTAGTGTGATACAAGAGAAAATGTGGAGCCAAATTAAGGCAAATAAATTGTTTTTTATTTTCTGCTAATGATGCGGTGGCAGGGAAATTAAAGCTTTTGTTACTGTTTTCCCAAGTTTTCGGATGACTATTTCGATATTAAGTTCTGACGTAAGAACTTAAGATTGGAAGGTTTTTATTATTATTATTATTTGTACTTTTTTTTTTATATATATTATTTATTGGCAAAAGGACAGAGTCCATACAGCCAAAAATACCTTTACATATTGATGGTACAAGGTTAGAGGTGCAATTCTTACAGTACGATACCATACAATACAGAACAAAACAATACCGAAACATACAATACATTACAGAGCAATACAATACGATACAGGACAATACAATGCAATAAAGTGCCATATACTGTAATACAACCAATTACAATACAGTAAAATATCATACAATACATTACAATATTTTGGTTTACATATTATGTAGTGATGCCAGGAGTACAACTCCTACCGTGCTTTTTATTATTAATTTTGGAATATGATTCTTGACATATAGTTGATTTGCCTGGTAATTTACAAAGTTCGAAATAAAACTCTTAAACTAGCATTTATTTACATCTACAGTACTACTCTTGTGGTGCAATAGATTTACATATTATGTTATACCTTTAAAAATACAACTCATACTATACGACTGATTTATATGTTAACCTAAGTAAATGAAAATGGAGCTCTTACAGTGCACTTGGTTTACATATTGCGTTGCCAGATTAGGCATAAAACTCTTAGCGTACAACTGATTTACATGTTGTATTATTCGGTTATACATTTACACTTATCGAACAATTGATTTACTTGTTATGTTGTCTAGTTAAGAGTACCAATCTCATCCTATAATCTGTTTACTTGTTATCCTGCTAAGTTAGAACTAAAACTCTTATGGTAAAGTTGGTTTACATCTTGTGTTATAAATTCATGAGCAACACTTTTCCTGTACAGATATTTATTACAAGGATCATATATCTATGTGATTTTCCTTGGCAAATCTATAGAGGCTTATATAGATTTCCGGTTCTTGTTTCTGAAGAAGATGTTGGATTTTGGTGGGAAGTTCAGCCCCGTGTCTTTGTAAGTCCAATATTAATTGTGTAGATTTGTTCCAGTGGCGCTTGCATGCGAAGAAAAGGTGATCGACGTCCTCCAAAATATTTGCTTCACATTCGCAGAAGGGCGAGTTAACTACGTTGATTTTGAACAGATGCGACTTGAACCGCCCGTGGTTAAACTTCAGCCTTGCTATGAATGTTGAGAGTCCTCTGGACAGTATCCGGTTGGAGTACCAATGAGCTCTTGGAATGGAGGGATGGATCTGTCGGTAATGTTGACCTTTATGGAGGTCACTTGTCTTCCATTCGTTGGCCCATTCTTTCTTGACATCGCGTCGAATCGCTGGTAATAGATCCGATGCCGGAACGAGGTTGAGTTTGTTTCCGCTTAGTGCAGCTTCTTTGGCTAGTCTGTCTGCTTGCTCATTACCTGTAATACCTGCGTGTCCTTTGGACCAAATGAAAGTGATCTCCGTGCCTTTCTCTCTAAGTTTGGACACTAATCGAAGTATTTCAAAGGCCAACCAACATCTGCCATTGTCTTTGGAGATGTTGTTTAGTTTGTTAACAGCGGACAGGGAGTCTGTTATTATTGCTATTCTCGGGCTTTGCAGTTTTGTGCAATATTCTAGAGCTTTGACCATTGCAAGTAGTTCCGCTGTGAAGACCGTTGCTTCTTCCGGTAGGCTGTAGGCTTCCGACTTGTTGTTTGTCGTATCCACAAATGCGCATCCCACTGAGTGATCTGATTTGGAACCGTCTGTGTACAGGCATGCTGGGTTACCTGGTAGGTTTGAGATGTAGTCCCTCATTATGACATTGTTCCTTTCGCTCCCTTCCAGATATTTAATGTTGGTTCGGATGTCCAATTTCAGAGAGGTAATAGGCATTCTTCCTGAATAGACAGGTAATAGCTGAGCTCGGTATATTTTTGTGGAGTATATCTTTAGGTCCTCATATGCTCTTGCTAGGGGTGGACTAGTTTTCTTCTTCCAGTACGCACGTTCTGAGTACTGTGCCGATAATACTGATAACTTTTCCAACAGCGGATTCTCTTCGAGTTCTAATTGCTTTAGTATGAATTTTCTGGAGAGGTATGTTCGCCTAATGTGTAGTGGTGGTTCGAGGCATTCGACCAACAAGGCGTTTGTAGGCGTAGATGCCATGGCCCCAGTACATAGTCTCAGTGCTTTGTATTGTGATTTATCTAGTCTCTTCAACAACTCTTTCGATGCGGATCCAAAGCATATACAGCCATAATCGTAATGTGGTCTTACGAGCGATCGATAAAGTCTCATGTTGAGTTCTCTTTCCGCTCCCCAGGTTTTGCCGGTAATGGCTCTAATTAGATTCATGGCTGCTTCACTTTTTTCGATGATGTAAGATATATGATTGGACCATTTAAGGTTCGAGTCCATTTTCAAGCCTAGGTATGAGACTGTTTTCTTGACTGGGAAAGAGTGGGCTCCCAGTGAGATTTCAGTTATGTGCGGTACCCTATGTCTTGTAAATATGCAGACTACGGACTTTTCTGTAGAAAGGACGAAGCCATGGCGTATCATCCAAGCCTTCATTTTGTCCATTGCGATGTCTAACCTTGTCTTACAGGCTTGTAATGTCCGCTGGCTGATGTAAAGGCAAACATCGTCCGCGTATTGTAACAATTTTACTTCCCGAGGTATCTTTGAGTGGAGGTCACTGACGTAGATATTGAAGAGAAGGGGGGACAATATAGATCCCTGAGGCAGTCCTTTACTTGTAGACCTGGGTCCGACTACTTCACCTCCAATTATGAACAGCTCTCTATTTTCCAGCAGCGCTATTAGATTCGCCACGAAAGTTTCCGGGAGAGGCAACTGTCTAAGTTTCTCCGCCAGTAGAGGGAGAACAACGTTGTCGTATGCTTTGGATATATCGGTGAATAGGGCCATCAGGTAAAAGTTTTCTCCATTACTGATTTGGATATCTGTCACTAGTTGTGCTATGATTTCATTTGTGCCTTTCCCCTTTCTGAAGCCAAGCAGGGTTTCTGGTAGAAGGTGATGATGTTCTACATACCACTCCAGTCTGAGTTTAATCATCCGTTCTAACATTTTCAAGGAGCATGACAGGAGTGAAATTGGCCGGTATGATCCGCTGTCACTGGGGTTTTTGTGAGGTTTGTGGATTGGGACCACTCTTATTGCTTTTAGTGGGGGAATGTGGACTCTCTCCATCCAGACCCTGTACATAATTTTGAGGAACAAGTCTTTGCCTTCTCTGGGGAGGTTATCTATCATCGAATACTGTATTTGGTCCATTCCTGGAGCGGTGTTACTAGATTTTTTGAGTGCACTTTCCAATTCCTCTATTGTGAAAGGTTGAAGCAAAGGGTGGTCTGCTTCCGGGTTCTGAATGTCGACTTCCTTTTCTGGGCACCAGTCTGGAGCCAAAGAGCAAAGGAGGTCCATGGCCGTCGCAGTGGAGATGTGTTTGTTTGATTGCGTTGTCTTGCGCTGAATTCCTTTAACCTGTCTCCATAGTAGTTTAGTTGGCACGTCTTTGTTCAGAGACTTACAAAAATTTTGCCAGTATTCTCTTTTCTTCTTCTTCAGAAGGCGTTTCGTGGAAGCTTGTATCTTGTTTAAGAGTATGTATTGTTCGTCCGTTGCCTGTCCTTTATATTGCGCTAACGCCTTCTTTCTGTCTTTTATCGCTTTAGTGCACTCTTCATCCCACCATTTCGGGCTGTGTCTATGTGGCGTCTTTCTCTGTTTATTTTCTGGGATGGATACTTGGGCCGCTTGATCCATAATTGTTGTGAAGGAGAGGTAGTCATTTTTGGGGTCATCTGACGTGCTAAAGTTTTCTAGTTTATCTGTTATGAACTGTTTATATAGTGGCCAGTTAGCTCTCCTTGTGTTCCACTTGTAAGTGGGAGACGGAGGAGTGGTCTTGAATCTCTGGTCAGGTGGGGACATTATGATGGGAAAATGGTCAGATCCCGATGGGTCTGGGAGGGTCTTCCATTCTATGTCGATGGCCAATCCCGGCGAGATGAGTGAGATATCGACTGCCGATCTACGTTCTGTTGCTCTGTGGTATCTTGTTTCTGATCCATCGTTCAGTAAGACTAAGTTCATTTCTTCCAGTAAATCTATTACCACTTTGCCTACTGCGCAGCTGGATTCACTTCCCCACTGTTGGTGGTGGGCGTTAAGGTCCGTCATAATAAGCATTGGGGGGGATAATTGCTCTATTACCTGACGAAGTTCTCTTTTGGACACTGGAGTTTGAGGAGATCTATAAATTGAAGCAACTGCTATTTTTCTGTGGTTCCTGCTGTCATATTCTACGTTGGCTGCACATACTTGCAAATTCGATCCCTGCGAGTTGAACTGAATT
Source organism: Vandiemenella viatica (assembly GCA_031002005.1). Lineage (NCBI taxonomy): Eukaryota > Metazoa > Arthropoda > Insecta > Orthoptera > Morabidae > Vandiemenella > Vandiemenella viatica. The sequence goes on along the minus strand of JARYHS010013107.1, from coordinate 19,348 downwards.
TCATCATACTGTATTCCACTTTTGATCAAAAGAGCGACTCCTCCGTAACCGTCTGATCGATCCGACCGAATCACATTGTATCCTGTACAAGAGAAGTGGTTGTCAGGTTTCAACCACGTTTCCATTAATCCCGCAACTGCAATGGAATTTTCTTGGAGGAGGTATAATAGGTTTTCCTTATTAGATCTGACTGACCGAATGTTCCACTGCATGAAGTTATTGCACTTCGCCATTATTATTGAGCACTAAGGATTTTCTGATGAACTCTCTTATATCTGGCATAACGCCTGTATTAACCATCTTCAGCAGCGAGGAAACAATGTAGACCACCTTATCTATGAGGGGTTCTTCCCTTTCGAAGTTCTGGGGCCTATAGGGGTTGTAGTTTATCGGGGCAGATGTGGTGGGTCCATGGTCAAAGTACAAATCTGATGGAATCTTTATGTTTTGGCTTCTGGTCGCCTGCTGCTTGGAAGGAGGCTCGGTTCTGGCTTGCTTATTGAATCGTTCTTGCAAGTTAGGGGTTGGCCTCGCTATTGCCCGTGCTTGAATGGGGGTGGATATTGAACTTCCGGGTTTAGGTATGTGCATTGGGGGGAAGCTGGAGGTGTCTGGGGTAAAGGGAAGCCTGGCAGCTTGTTTAGCGTAGGAAGTTGGGTTTTCTAGAGCTGTGGCTTGTTCTAACGTAAGGTTGTTATAGGCCATGTGGGTTTTGATGCGCTTTTGTTTCACAAACTCTGGGCAGGAGCTTGATGTTGCTATATGGTCTCCCCTACATATTGCACAGTGGAAGTTGTTAGTTTTGTTGCACCCGGATGTTTCATGGGCCTCTCCGCATTTAGCGCATCTAGCATTGCTGCGACAGTGCTTGTTGACATGACCATATCTCAAACACTTATAACACTGAGTTACTCTTTGAACATATGGTTCGACTTGGCATCTGGTGTAGTGAATGAAGACATGTGGTGGGAGGGTCTGTCCTTTGAATGTAATGCATACCATTTGCCGCGGTATCCACTGATGTATTCCGTCGATTGTGATCTTACGCTTTAGTCTTCTGGCTGCTATCACTTCAATATCGGAATCTATGACATTTAGTATTTCTTCTTCAGTTAATCTAGTATCTACCCCTCTTATTACCCCCTCTTTAACAGTACAATAGCGTGGTATAAAAAATTTTATATTCTGAGGGTGATTGGTGACTGATGCCAGGCTGTTTGCTGCCTTATAGTTATTAAATTCAATCTGAACACGGTTCCTCCCCTTGGTTGATATGTTAAGGATCGAATGGTTCATTGCTGGGATGGAATTCCTGATAAATTTACCAACGGACATGGGATGAAGACGTCCGAGGGCGCCCCTATTTGGGTGCTCTTCTGTATTTATCTGTTCTGCATAGACTATGAATGGACCGGTGTCATGTTCTGAATACCTAAATTTCTCTTCTCCCAATGTAGAAGCTGCTTGCACATTTGCGGAATTGACTGTTGGTAAATCCCTAGTTCCCATAGCTATTGCGTTTTGGCTGCTATTGCTAGTATAAGTTGTTATTGGTATTTCTGATTGGGCTATCTCTTCACTTCCTGAAACGCTTGCGGCAATTGCGGGGTTAGTAGGTATAAATGGCACATTATTAATATTCATATTTAGGTCAATTTCCCCAGTTGGGGCTCTTTCACATCTGGTACTTATGCATGCAGGCTGTTCTATGTCGGCATACGCACGTAGCTTGCGTTTCTTTATAACTGTTGTCTTTTCAGAATCTGGGAGTGCAATGGGCGGCGTACTTACGATGTCAACTTCGATCGGCGTATAGCACACTTGAAGGGCCGAGGCGATAGCATCCGCTGTTTCCTCTGCTGTGCTCCCTTCCGAGTCCTCCTGCATCCTGTAAGCCCTTAGGCTTACACCTCTTGCACTATTCACCCACTATCTTCCACCTGTTGTGTAGTTGAACAGAAGCGGTAACTTAAGCTCGAAGAAACACTAACCACTGTGTAGACACGAAGTCCGATAGCTTGCTCGCACCACTTAGAACGGCTCGCGCGTAAACAAGGAAACGATCCGCACTGTTCGACGGCTCAGAGCAGACTGTTTATTTGTACTTCACCATGGATATAAATTAAACTTTGTTTCCTGGATCAGAAAAAATTAAGTTTGAACCATTTTAGTTTTCTGAAATATGTCTATCTTCTGCAAATTTATATATGTGAGTAACCCATAGTTGTTAGCTCTTCAAGTTTTCGTCAGTGTAAAAATAAAATAATACTCATACTACTACATAGTAATGTCATTTAAAGAATAGTACTATGTGATCTAGTACTTTTAAACAGTGATTTTCAAACTAAAAGTAGTGTTACATACTGTATCTGATCGTAACCTGATTGGCAAACTGTTTCAGAACGGTTACTACGTTGTTAAAAAGTATCTTTACCCAACAGATTGCTGGAAATGTGTGTTCAATTGAAGTATCACCAATCTTAAGTTGTTTCAGGACACAATATGTCTCATTGACAAACAAAATATGTTTTTAACTGGACATCTGCAGTGCAACATTGGGCACGGCAATACTATGCTTAGAAACTTTTCTCATTAACTTAAAATCACTTGCCACTTATTTCTTAGCTGTTCGTAAAATAGGATACCTTCTAAAGGAGATCCTAATTTACCATCGAGACATGTGCGAATTCATTTAATAGGATGTCCCCTTTCACGTACTATTCTTGGCTGCCGGCTCCTTCCCACTTGCAGGTTCTGTGGGTGGTGTGAAGCGAGACAGGCTGCCCGGCAGATATCATTTGGCGCCGAGAGAGGGTTCGATTGTGGCTGCGAGATGCGGGCCCCGTAAGCTGCCTGCTGCGCGATTTCCCTCGAGGCCGCGCTAAGACCCCCGACTGAGCCCTGCTCGGTTCGATTCCCGTCCACGTGTGTAGAATGCGAGATGGCACTCGGGAGCACCTGCCACCACTGTTGCCAACCCACAACACCACCTTTTCTCGGGCCTCTGTGCTAGACGCATTGACGTTCGACCCCAATATTGGACGGATGATCGTTAATTAAACTTGAGATTACAACATAAAATTTTTTTAAAATGTAAAAATGTGTACGATGCCTTAAAGATGTTATTAATGTCTTCAATAAATGTTACTGATATTTTATCCGAAGACAAGAGAAAAAAAGACTTATTTTAAAAAAAATCGTAAATACCCCTACGTCATATTGAATTTAATTTAATTGCAATGGAGCACTGGCTCCGGTGGCAATTTCCCTACACACCCATCTTCCCCCTATCCTGCACCAACCTACATTTTCCCTCTACAAATTTTATCTTTAAATTCTTTCAAAGTTTTCGGTAAATTATTCATCATTTCTCTTGGTAACTCATTCTAATCCCTGACACCCTTACCTAAAAAAGAGAATCTTCCCACACCCTTGTGCCTGAAATCGAGTGCCAGCTTGTGGTCATGGTCATCTTTTCCCTTCCATGCAGTACTTTTCATACCTATTGCAATATCTTTCCATGCCTCATCGTCAGTATATGCCCTGTACACTCCCATGAACCTCCTCATCCTCTTCCTGTCTTGCAATGAATCCCATTCCAGTTCTTTTATCATATCCGTCACTGATTGCATTCTGCGATAATTTCCGGAAACAAATCTAGCAGCCCTTTTTTGCACCCTCTCCAGCTCCTGTATTTGATACGTAAAATGAGGGTCCCATACTACACTACCATATTCGAGCAATGGTCTGACCAAAGTTTTGTAACCCAATTCCTTGACTTCTCTCGTACATCTCCTCATCACTCTCTCCAACAAGTGCAGAACTTTGAAACCTTTTCCTACCACCTGTCCTATGTGTCCTGCCCAGTTAAGCTTGTCATCAAAAGTAATTCCAAGATATTTCCATTTCAAGTCTTCAGCAAGCAATTATTTCCCCACCTTATATTCATAATTTACCTTTTGTTTTTTATTTGTGTATCTAATAAGCTGACTCTTCTTTGCATTTATCTTCATTCGATGTTTACCAACCGAACTAGATATCCTGTCCAGATCACCCTGCAACTGTTTACAATCCTCTATCGTTTTGATTCTTTTATACAGCATTATGTCATCTGCAAACAATCTAATTTCAGATAGCAAACAATCAACACAATTATTCGTTAATGAATAGCAATGGTCCCAATACGCTACCCTGTGGCACACCCATTTTTACTTCCACTTCTTTTGATACTACATTTCCTACCCTAACTTTCTGTTTTCTACCTTTTAAAAATTCTTCTACCCAACAAATCACATTCTCATCCATTCCAATGGTTTTTACCTTATTTACTACCATTTTATGGCTTACTCTGTCAAACGCCTTAGACAAATCTAGTGATACACTATCAATTTGGTCTCCCTTGTCCATTTCATCTGAAATATCTTGCATATATCCCACCAACTGAGATTCGCATGAATATCCTTGCCTGAAACCATGTTGCCTGATTGAAAACCACTTACGTTCCTCACATATATTTCTGATGTGGTTGGATATCAATCTTTCCATTAATTTACCTATCACTGATGTCAAACTGATTGGCCTGTAATTCTCAACTCTATTTCTCACCCCTCCTTTATGTACCGGTACTACTATTGCACTTTTCCAGTCCTGTGGTAAGCTTGGTTATTAACAGAATTTTTCTTTCCTTTTTTTGCTATCCCCCAGAGTCACATTACAGGACTGAGCAGCATTTAATAGCCTACAGGGAACCGTTGCAAACAGGATTGTCCACAAAGTGAATTTTTTACTTGAACAAAATCCTGGTTGATGATGTGATAGTGAAGCTACAGATTATTTATGAATGTTTCCACAAATTGTTTGTTTAGAACGGATGCATTGAGTACAAGAAACTGAACAACATGTAGATTGAATCACCACTGAGAAATATGGTGATATAGTGCTTAGACCACTTAAATGTTAGTTGAGATTTTGAGGAAGAAGATCATCGGTTTCATAAGAAAATATTTATCTATTTAATTTGAATATGTTTTGTTGACTTTTCAAGATTCATAAATCTTTTATGAATTTTAATTGTGATTGACTATAGAATGATATATGAAGTTGTAATTAATCTTTGAATTATCTGAAGCATGAATTATTATGGAACCATAACTGTATGCACACTTATATTATTTATTTTTATCAATGGATATATTAGTTGTAATATTTTTTCAATTGACAGTCGCATAACTTTACACTAGAAAATATGAAATACAGATGAGCTTCTACGAAACTATTCTATTTTAGACTAAATAACGTTTTGTAATATTTCTGATTTATAAAAATACCTGTCCCAAGATTTGAAGGTATGACTTCCAACAGTTTGAAATAATGCGACTGTTTTTTCGTGCAAGCTTACAAATGTATATTTCATTTCTTAACATAATTTTTTCATGATGGAAATGAGTTTTTTTAATTTTTTTACACTATAACCATTAATTAATTTTGAAGTACGCAAAGGGAAAAATTACACTTTAATTATAATAACGAGACTGAAAGGAATAACTGATGAAAAAGCTGATTTCATACATGTAAGATCAGTACGAAGGTAGTACTAATCATCAATGAATCAATGACGATTTACATTCTTAAAATCTACTCGTATATGTGGCTTTATGTATCTATATTTATACGGCTCACAGTAATTTTTGCGACTTAATTCTATCAGAGAAACTTAACTGCCAGGAGAAATCAAAGCAACTTTTCTTATTCTGGTACTTCAGAGGCGTTTATCTTTTATGATCTGAACTACGATTTCTGATGAAAATATGTTTTATGTATTATATTATATGACCACTCAACCTGATGAAAACATGTTTACTACTCGATTCGACAATCGAGACACTTGATTTCTGTTCCTTAAGTGTTATTTTTATTTTATTATTATAGATATTAACATTCAATCTGCTGCGATTCTTTAATGAGGTACGCTATTAACTATGCTTTACTGCCCAAGTATAGGATTTAAGGAAATTTGTTAATTGCTGTAATTTCTTCAGAGTTTTATTTCAGCAGTCTTGAGATCTTAGAACACTTCAAATACAGAAACTGAGTACCAAATAGTTATGTCACAATGTCCGTTGACGTGTGTTGATTTTTTCTTTTTCATATGATGTTTCGAGTATCCGATCTATCTGAAATTTGCCTCAAACGTTCGTGTTTCTCACTGTAGCATCTAATACTTTTCCGTTATCTTTCTTCAATTTAAACATATTTAACTGAGGCCCATTCGCTTTAGGTGTTTTCGTTTGTAACACACCGGAAATATGATAAAAAGTTCTGATGATGCATTCTTGATAAATGTAAGTGGCAGCGGTTACGATTAGTTAAAGATATATGATTGTTTTCTCCAATTAGTGGTATGTAATGGGCCATGATGCATTCCTGAAAACTGTAATATTATTGATACAATAACAATGTTGGTAATATGATTTAACTGTAACATAATGAGTCAATGCAAATTTATAGTTAAGTATGTGTGTTTTGGTTTAAATAGCACGTACGCGTAATTTTCATCGCTCTTAACAGATAGGTTTCTATTTCTGTTATTTTCTCTAGACCGAATGTTTCGAGTAAAGGAATGTTGCTAGGCAGCATTGTGTTTCGTCGCTTCCAGTGGCATCTTCGCCAATATCGCTCGACAGCGCGTTGTCCTTCACTTTTAATACAAAGCAGTGAGATTGGAACTGCGACTCGACTGTCTGTCGCACTCAGACTCGACTGCGACCCTTATAAAACAAGAGGAAACAACACGGACGAGAGGAATCGAGCGATAAAATATATGTGCCGCCCAATCAAACCAGAGCTCGTTTCGTTCCCAGTTATAGGTTGAAGCACATTTCATTCTGTCTGCGAAGGTTGTTTGTCCGCTATTTTCCCATAAGAACTGTGTTACAATACTTGTACGTACGCTACTGTACCTTAATTACATGGAAATTCGACAAAGAATAAATTAAAAGGTAATGCAAAATTTAGTAACTTGATAATATTTTTAAAACTACAGTTATGAATGATCGTTTCAAGGACATTTTATGTGTTGTAATTCTGTTTTATTTTTCCTCGAATTAGGAGTGTTTCAGCGTATTATAAACCTGAAAAATAAAATAATTTCTTTTTTAAAGCGAATGATTTTATGTTTCAGGTGTGTCAGGATTCATCATAAATGTATTTTTTTTTTTCGCAGTTGTGATTTACGATGATTTGGCTCTAGAAGAGATACATTTTCTTTCCATAAAAGATGCTGGATGACATAAACAAATTTTGATTTCTTTTATTGGATTTCAATACATTCTACTCGAATCCTTATTAAAAAAAAAGAAGTAAAAATTAAGAAATACGTAATAAAATAATATTTGACAGAATACGTAGAAATTGTTTTAAGTAAATATAACAGTGAGCTTTTAACGTATGATATTTCCTATAAAGTTACGAAAACACTAAAACTTAAGTTATTCATAGATAGATATGAAACGTGAAATATTAGGTTTAACTATGGCGTGACACAGACGAATTCGTATGTTATGACAGTAAGAAAATGCAACCAGCTTATGTTCTGAAAACTTTGTTTCCAGACTTCTATCTCTAGTCTTTCGGATATGTTGTGAGGAAATATTGAAGAAATCTCAATAGATCCGTAATGAGAAAGAATCGCGTAGCTAGGAATCAATGTGCACAGCTGTAAAGACAGTATAAAGAAGGTTAACAGTGCACCTCTTCTGGTGGTTCTAAGGGAAGAGGAAATTAGTCATCGTTCGTAACACTTAGTGAAGGATAATACAACTCGATGATCAGTCCATTAGTGTCACTAGAATGAAAACATAAGGCTGGTATTTATGGGTTAGCTTTGGAATTTGAGCCAAAGTACGCCTTTCCGCAAAGTCAGGATTAACAATAGTGATGTATTGTTTTAAGGTTCGCTTTCAAATTTACTCCAACTAACACTTGGACTACATAGCTCTATATAAATGTTCGCATGTTTAACACAGTTTTATTCGCTATGAAACTACTGCCTTACAGATATTCTCGTTACTTTCAGGACGTAGTTTCATCCTTTCTCAAGTGTAATAGTCTATGCACGGCGTTGGTGAACAACATCATAAGAACTTTTATATATACCGTGCATGGTGCTTGAGCGATAACGTTCTGGCCTCGCATTCGGGAGGAAACAGGTTCGAATCTCCGTCCGGGCATCAATATTTGGGTTTTCCATGGTTTCCCCAAATCATTCCAGGCGAATGACGGGTTGCTTCCTTCATAAAGACATGGCTGAATTCCTTCCAGTTCCTTGTCCCCAATCCCATCCCGCCTCTAATGACCTCGACGTCAGCGAGGTGAAAACCCATAAGTAAAAGAAAAAAGAAGAAGTTTGAAGAAAATGTGGTGATCATTATTCTTTCAAAACAAATAATGAATCCATACTGCGTTATATAAATTTAATTATGTTTACCACATAGAATAGTGAGCAGAATAATCACTGGTTTGCGGGCCTCGTTAAGTCCGTTTTAAGTATTCCTGATAAGAACGGTTGTGAGTCATTGCACAGCACTCTGTCATCAGCCCAAGTACGACGAGGGGACGTGCAGGGTACGCAGAATCTTAATGACTCGGCGGCAACCTGCTAAAAGGTAAATTACCGCCACTTGCTGTTCAGACATAATCGCCTGGAAAGGAGCACTGTACGACACGGAGAACCGAAGAGCGGAATTTCGCACAAAGATCTGCATCATCCAATAAGCGGGAGGCGCACGCCTGGTACTTATTTAGGAACCCTTACACCGTGTTCTGTCGCAATTACGAGGCGCCCAAGCGGGTACGCTCAGCCCCGTTAAATCAACCCTCGGATCCTTTGTTCCTCGGGCAGCCAAGATAGAGAGAGAAAGAGAATTACTCTAATTCCGGGAGCTTCTCCTCAGACTCCATTTCCTTGGCGCCACGTCTTGTTCTTCCGCAACATGTACGCACGGCCCGAGAGCAGCTTTTAAGTAATCACGTAGGCAGTCCACGGTCGTTGCTGCTTTGATGTTGAATTCAACGCTTCAGTCATAAAAGAGACATCGCGGGAGAAAGGACTCGCCTAACTGGAAGCTGACGTGAAAATTATAACCGAACCAGCTCCGGGAGTCAAGATTACCGTTGGTTTAACTGTAGCGGATAAAGCTCCATCTGAGTGCTTTGGTGATACTCTTCCTGCAGAAAAAATATTCCTCACTTTGCACACGGATATGTAGACATTAATGTATGCGGTAGGCTTGTAGTGTAGCCAACTACCTATACAATACTGAAATGTCTTCACGTAAAACTGAAAGTGCGTTAGGTCAGTAGCTGTGAACACTGGAGGCTCATATTTAAAAGTTTCAGTGAATACATATTAATAAATTAGCTGTTGTCCGTGAAATTCTTTCAGTTGGTTTACCTGCACGGGCGATTTGACCTCATTGTTTGCGGTCAACGCATAGTGAAGAATTTCACGAATGCAGTGAGAAATACAATAAGGTTATTACTCTCAGAAAGCAATTAATAACATGTACACCAAGCGTAGTGGGAGAGCGGTAATCGAATTCGGGAGGACGTGAGTTCCGAATCCCCTCCAGCCAAGGAGGTTTGGGTTTTCTATGGTTTCCCAAATCACTCCAGACGAATTCCGGGATGGTTCCTTCAAAATTCCTTCTCATTCTTTGTTCCCAGTCCTTTCCCGCCTCTAATGACCACGACGTCGACGAGGCGTAAGCCAGTAGACAACTTATCTTCATAATTTGTAGGCACAATAAATAAAGCATCATAATAAAACATATATATGTGTCGATAGAAAGCGATGGTAATGAAGTCTATTTTTTTTCTAGCAACCCTATTTATCTACTCCTCCGCTGGAAGGAGCTGATAGGTTTTTAGTATAACCGTAAGTAAATAATAATGATTTCGTGTGGCATTAATGACTTACTGACAGCGATTTTGTTTCCAGATTGTCAAACCATCTTGACTAACTCGGTGATCCTATCAGATAACTGGAACCTACAGTGATTGTAAATCACAACCACTGTGCAGATATCAGCTCACAGATTGGTTTCGTGATTTTCTCTTCAATATTTTCATTCAACAACATTTTGTTTTTGAATTGTGACTCCTAGTTATTTAGCTGAATCTACGGTGCTAAGGACTGTCATTAATTACATATCTAGAGTTAAATGGCGTCAGTTTTTTAATTATACGCACGACTTGACACTTTTAGCGTTTAACACCAAATCCTAGTATTCTTACCAGGCTATTAATTTCACAACATCGGTTTGTAGCAAAGCGCAATCACAGTGGGTTTTTATTTCGCGATAAATAATATCATCGGGAAATAAGTCTTACCTTCTCCTTCATTACGCCGCACAAATAATTGATGTGTATAAGAAACAAAAGAGGATCCCGGCTGATTATTCACCATCGAGAAATACACACTGTGTTCTACCATTCAAGAAGTAGGCAAACTGTAGCTATGAAGTTTCGTAAGTAACCTAGTATGAGGCAAAGAATTGATAACTTCTTTAGTGTCTAAGAAATCTAAGTCAAGCTGATATCGCTGATCTATCGTACGGAACAGGTCGTGAATTTAAGGTGCAAATTGTGTCATTCAGAATCCTACATTCTTGAATCTACACTTATTTGGGTTATTAACCTTTTTGTCTGATCTTAAATGTACAAGAGGTACTCTTAACCGATGGTGGATTTAAATCATCATGCATGATCAATAAACCCCCAGAAATCTCTATGAAATGTTATTAAGAGAATCTCTAAAATATTTCGCTTTTCGAGGTCCAGAATCCAGAGAAAAATAAAATAATCCATTTATAAATTTTAAATTTTTGCATTCATCCATATGAACTCGCAAGAAATTCCTGTGTCAGATAAGACAGAACACTTAATGGTTTTATTAACGGCCCCAAAAACACCTTCACCCTTTGACATAATTCCGTCTCAACGAAAAACTTTGAAGTGACGAGAAAATTCTTCGCTAAATTCGACATCTCGTGTCAACCAGCTTTCGGTTTCGAAGTACTATGCAGCATGTAAATCTGAGTGATGACGCTACATTATTTGGTTTTTGGTCCCATCATTGCCAGGATTATGATGTTGCTTGTCGCTGCATTCAGTTCGTAGAACTGATGGACCCTCGGACCGTACGCCGTTCCTAAAAAATAATTCGTATGAGGTCTGTTGCAAATTTTTAAAATCACATTAGCAGCCTTCCTCGGTGTGTAGTTACAAGTTCAGAAGGAAGTAATACACATTGCGAACCTAGCCAATTTCACGGTTGCTCATGGATATTTCCCGCACCACCGAGCGCTACGTCGTAACGATTCAAAGAGCTAAATTGAGTTTGCTTTTCAACACATCTGAAATCCAAAAAGTTTTACCCAACAATTTTTCGTGTCTCAAGTAGGCTGCATTTGCACTTGTATCCATGTTAATTAAACGCAAAAAACAGCTAATACCATAAAGGTTAGAGAGTACACCACACCACGCTAATTAGCCTTATAAACTGTTATCCGGCAGTCTGTGAGAGGACAAACGCTTTCAGCCAGAGTGCATCAGTAACGTCGGCTGCGTTTTGGGGTTTTATCGCGTTTAACCTCATTATCTACTGCTATTAGCTGCCCCCCAAACAAGGTTTGTTAAGTGGAGAAACTAAGTCAGTGCATGTTTCTCTCACGTCTAACCGTAAACGATAAGTAGTCTGACATTATTCTCTTCTTCATTGGCCATAAATTTGTAAGAGAGGCTTCTGTGTATGTGTATTGCGAGCATAACTACGTATTAAACACTTTTTCGTAATTTAAAAACTAAATTAGTCAATGTTGTATCAATTGCTTAACACCGTCGGCGTCGAAACATGCCTAGCAACGCGACTGAAAAATGTTCCACAGGACGGTAGTCAGAAGGTAGGTGGTTGAATAAATTTATTCTAATGCGACTAAAATTGGCACAGGTGTTGCCTATTCGTATTAGAACACAATTTCAGAAAGCGAGTCATGTAAAGACAGATATGGCACATATTCCGCCCGAACTGTGTTCTTAATTCATCATTGGAGATTTTAATAGGAATTACCACAGCTCTGAAGATTAATAAATTTGGTGAAGCTTTAAAATCAAGACTAAGATACCCTTCGATTTCAACATTCAAGGTCCTATCTCGGTATTTGCGTGTGGTGGAAGTGGAACGCCGACTCATTCAGACTGATAGGTTCTGTAACCGCAGCGATTTGCGTGCAGTGAGGATCCGCTGCTCATTTCCTGCCGCAGATACCTATCTGAATTCAAGACGGTCGACGACATGACCATTATCGTGCTTCGCCCAGCGAACGACACAGATCGAGAGGAAACTTTCCTTCTTGCAGCTCACCGCGTCAATTACTCCAGAGAAATCGAAAATCTAGTCAACAGTAAGCGACACACCTCCATAACAACTGAGCGTTGCTCGCATTGAATAGGCATTCGTGAGGACGCTGTTTCAAATCTTCGGTTTTCAATGGTTTCCTGAATTCACTCGAGCCGATGCTGGGATGGTTCTTTCAGAAGGCCATGGCCGAATTTCATACCGTTCCTTGCACCCATCCCCTCCCGCCTCTACCGATCGCGACGTCAACAATCAGTGAATCATAAAACCAAAAAAGTATTGCCTTACTCGTCTGCAGATGACTGCCTTAGTATCCAGAAAGCTAACAGTAGGCACAAAATAGTCTGTTAATAAAAAAATGTCCAGGATATTCCAGAAAAGTTCGGCAGCCGACTGAAAGAGTTTCGATTTGCCTCGCATGCGCCTCTGTCGTTGTTACCTTAATCTTACCGGGTGAACGGGACCTATACGAGTAACTTACGTGGAATTCGAATCACGGAAACGTTCTTGCGTATTTCACATAACGCAGCAAGCTGTTCCAGAGGTGAAGGTCCAGTTAAGGGCAATTGAAAATTCCCGCTAAACATGGATTCGACCGGCGACCTTTCGATCTCCAGTCAGACGCCTTAACCATTGAGTCACAGGACGCTGTAAGTAAGTGAGCAGAGGTCGCGATCAAACGTAGCCGTGTGCTTGGCATTCACCCTGCACGAGGACTAGGTCTGAGTTACTGTTATAGACTTTCAGCTTTGAAGAAATGTCTCTTCCTCTTATGAGATCAAGGCCATACTAAGAGCTCGGCTGCAGCACCTACGCGGCTTACCCCTTGAAGTATGCTTTCTAAGCTATAAAATATCGTTTCAAGGTGTTCCACTGCCGTAGGACTTACGTTTTTTAAGAATCTATTCAGCAAACGAGTGGAAAATAATAAAGAACTGTAGCTGTCAAACTGTATTATTTTCAACGTAGTACTCACGGTGATTTCTCGATGAACTCAGCTCTTGTTATCACTTTATCTTTGAATCATTCCGGTAGCCACCGACGACCATTAGTATTCTTCGGACACTGTGTACTGCGGTCTTCCGTATATAGAACAGCTGCAGAGGCGAAAATCGAAATATGATGCCCGTAAATCGTGGCCAGAGAACCATAGAAAACACGATAAAATACTTCACTCAACAATCAAAGCTAAAATTGTAAGTATTGAATATTAAGAAATGTCTATTATCATCGTTTGTATCATTGGGCACTTAAGGCGTATTTAAGATACCTGCTGTAGTAGTTGGAGCTGTGTGGCGAGGTCATGTAAGGCCTAACATTTGCTAAGGAGACTACGATGATGTCTGTAAGCTTATTCATTCATACTATTCCTATTGAAATGCCAGTTAAATGATACAATCGCTTAGGCGAATGATGGGAAGGTACCCAAGTTACGTTTGGTAAACTACACAGTATACAACTATAAAACAAACTTATCTGTGGAACACACATCACACGTTTCACACGCTGAGGCTGGCGAACTGGTCAAAAGCTTCACGTCCTTAATAGTTCATGAGGTTTTTGTGGCACTAAAGAGGCCACGTTGTTCGCAACTGATGAAAAAAATTATTGATTTACAGTGGAGTCAGGTCCACTAGCTTCAGACCAATTTGAAACTACAATTGTACATAACAAAGAAAATCCGATTGTTTTTAGTAATTTGCCATAAATGCTAAAACTGTAGACCTGCGACGCATTGTTGGAATACATATCGCTCGTATCCAACAATTTACTCATCTTTTCTCGCAACTAGAACACTTCCTGATACTTAGTCGCAGTGGTCGATGATTTGTTGCAGCATCAAACTGATGAAACCCATTACAATAACAATGAGAGGTAAAATCCTTTTAGTCTGAGGAAATAACGGCAGGATAGTAAGCCTACTTGGTGATCCTCACAGATCATTACTCCTGCCGTTCCTTGTCATGTAACTCATCTATACACATGGATAAAGTTTCCTGCCGAAATATATGTGTTCGCCGCTGCCGTGCTGATTTCATATTTGATAAGCACAATAAACTCACTTTAAGGCATCTGGTGACTGCTTCAGAAAGATGGAACAATATTTAAACACATCATGTAGAGCAATTCACGTGGTTAGATATCTATTGCCTATAAAAAAATCTTAGAGAAGTTGTTCCTGTAAATTAAAGCTATTTAAAAAATATTGTATTCAATGGAAACTACTTATAGAGAACCCAAAATTATACTATTTAGAATTTTTGTCTCTCAATACGTTCGCATATCACACAGAAACTAATGGACGAATTTTAATTAAACTGCACAAAGCGATAGCTTATGTGGTCAGTCAGGATACTGGATAGAGTATACTTTACATCCCCATCCGTTACAAATTCGGTCTGATAAATAGCCCTAAACAGTAAATTTAGACTTTCTCTGACTGTCTATTCATCACGCAGAAAATAATCAATTAATTTCAAGGAAACTTCACATAGTACAGTCCCTCATTAGAATAATTTTTATACCGATTGAAAAGTACTGCCCCATGAAACAGATAACAAAATCAAATTTTTAAAACGAATTTTTTTCTTTCTTTCTATGTGCACTCCTCGCAAAAACTAATGAAAAAATTTCACAAAAATTTAGCGTAGTGATAGCTTTGTTATCAGTTAGTGTATGGGTTACTTTTTATTCTGGTTAATACCGCATTTCTTCCACGATACATGTGGCAAACCCGTTAAATCATGAAATTTTTGTATATCCATTTAATATTGTCTGTCAATCGAAATGTCTACCACGGTAAGCGCATCATATGTGGTGATTTGTTCGATTTTGCACCAGGCGGCACTACTTCAGAGCCATGTGAACAATACTAAATTGTTCCTGTGCGTCATTTACAATCATAAAATTTCGTTAGTAATAGTTTCAAGAAGAGGTAAAACCCAGTGATGCGCTCAAATGTGTTTAAAATATTGCGTAGAATTTAAATTTGGGACCGAGAGTGGTGGTGTAACGGTTAGCGTTCTGGCCTCGCATTCGGGAGGACGGTGGTTCGAATCTCCGTCCGGGCATCCAGATTTGGGTTTTCCATGGTTTCCCAAATCACTCCAGGCAAATGCCGGGATGCTTCCTTCTAAAGGCCATGGCAGAATTCCTTCCCATTACTTGCCCGCCCATCCTTTCCCGTCTATAAAGACGTCGCTGTTAAGAGACGTTAAGTAGTTCAAAAACTAAATTCGGAAGTATGGGATGAGATCCAAGAAAACTAAAAAACAGGATATCTTCTCTGCATTTACCTACCCAGCCGATATTTCTTTGATGGTATATCTGTGAATTAACAGCACAAATCTTAAATCCCGCGTGACTAACCGGTAGGCACAGACAGTACTGGAATAAATAAGGTAATTTACATTTGTTCCTTTTATACCCCTTACATAAAAGTTAAGCTGCTGAACGTATACATCTTTAGAAATGTCAAGTTCTCGGTGAAGAAAAGGCTCTCCACTTTCTTTGGCAACCAACACTGTTCTTTAAGTTACTAACTACACTGTTGAGAAATATATTTTTTTTATTGAAGTTAGAAAGTTATGATTGCTTACAAGGTAAGGTAAGAAAAGAGGATATAACAATTTTTATATTTATTTAACTTCAATTTTAATGGCATACTGCGTATAGTATGCAGAATCTTACGTATTGTAGCTCAGGCGATAATATAAAAAACACTATATTGTATATATTATTATATAATATAAGTAATATATATTATATAATATATATTATGTATGTTATTGTATTGTATAATATTATATTATTCAGTAAAAAGAATTAGTTTTAAATCAGAAATATTAATTAATGTTTGTAATGCTGTTACAAACACAATTAATTGTTGTAAGGTTTTTCTTTAAAAAACCAATATCTCTGGTATTCATGTTTTCTCTTGGCTTGCCGCTTGTACGAATACTTGCCCTTACACTTCATCATTAGTAGTCATAATAAAAGACTCGTCCTGTGTACCCTGGTATCTCTTCTCCATCCCTGAGCTTCCCTGGTGAATACTTTTACTAAATCTCCAATCTCAAAGGCTATTCTCTTTACATCCAGCTGTTTAAAATCACAGTATGCAATAATAATATATTCCTTTTGAAATATGATTTTTTTTTTTTTTTTTTTTTTTGCTGTCGTCAGTCTTTAGACTGGTTTGATGCAATCCTCCATCCCTTCCTATCCTGTGCTAACCTCTTCATTTCTACATACCCGTTACAACCCACGTCCTCAATTATCTGCTTCATATATTCTAATCTCTGTCTACCTCTACAGTTCTTACCTTCAACTGTTCCCTCCACTAACAAATTAACCAATCCAGCATGTCTCAAAATATGACCTACCAGCCTGTCTCTTCTTTCCGTAAGCTTCTTCCATAAACTTCTTTTCTCACCCATCATTTCCAAAACTCTTTCATTTCTTACTTTGTCTGTCCACCTAATTTTCAGCATTCTTCTGTAGCACCACATTTCAAATGCTTCAAGTTTCTTTCTTTCCGGTATTCCTAAAGTCCATGTTTCGCTACCGTAAAGTGCTGTGCTCCACACATAGAGTTTTAAAAAGTTCTTTCTAATTCATAGATCAATATTTGAAACTAATAGGTTTCTCTTTTTCATGAAGGCTCTTTTTGCTAGTGCTATTCTGCTTTTAACATCATTCCTGCTTCGGCCATCGGTTGTAATTTTGCTTTCCAACTAACAGAACTCACTCACTTCTCCTATTGCATCCGATCCTATTTTTATATTTAATCTGCTGCTATTGGTATCATTTCTGCTACATTTCATCACTTTTGTCTTACTTTGATTTATATTCAGTCCAAAATCTTCCTTCAGTATTTTGTTCATGCCATTCAATAACTTCTCAATATCCTCAGCCCTCTCTGCTAACAAGACAATGTCATCAGCAAATCGTAGCATACTGACTTTTTCTCCCTGAAAACTTATGCCGCATGGAAATGTTTCTTTGACTTTCTTCATTGCTTCTTCTACATACAAGTTGAATATTAACGGGGATAGACTACAACCTTGTCTCACACCCTTTTTAACTGATGCATGTCTCTCGTGATTCTCTACTTTTATTACAGCCACTTGATTCTTATATAGTTTATAGAGTATTCTTCTATCTCGATACTTTAGGCCTGACTTCTTTAAAATTTTGAACATCTTGTCCCACCTAACATTATCAAAAGCTTTTTCTAAATCAACAAATGCCATAAAAGTATCTTTGTTTTTCTTGATCCGCCCTTCAAGTATTAATCTTAAAGACAGAATTGCTTCCCTTGTACCGCGATTTTTCCTAAACCCAAACTGATCTTCACCTACTATCTCTTCTACTACCCTTTCCATCCTTCTGTATATTATTCTGGTCAGTAATTTTGAGGCATGTGATGTTAGACTAATGGTGCGATAATTCTCACATTTGTCGGCTTGTGCTTTCTTTGGAAGTGTGAAGATGATATTTTTATTAAAATCAGTAGGAATTTCTACTGTTTCATAACTTTTTGATATCAGCTTGAATAATCTTTCGATTCCTTCCTCTCCTAGAGATTTAAGAAGTTCTGCAGGGATCTCATCAATTCCAACTGCCTTATTTGCTTTCAAGTCATTCAGAGCTTTATTAAATTCTGTCCTCAAAACAGGATCTCCTAAGTCATCAATGTCGATATCGCCTTCCTTTTCCAATACACGATTGTTCAAGTCGTCCCCAACATACAGTTTCTCAATGTATTCCTTCCATCGGTTAGCTCTATCTTCTGAGCTTAAAAGAGGTTTCCCTTCGGCAGTTTTAATGTTCATACTTCTTTTATTCATTTCTCCAAAATTCTGTTTGATCTTTCTATATGCAACATCTACTTTTCCTACGACCATTTCCTTTTCTACTTCTTCACACTTTTCTTGTAGCCATTTTTCTTTTGCTATTTTGCATTTCCTAATTATTTGATTTCTAAATTGCCTGTACTGCTCTCTTCCTGCTTCATCCTGAGCATGTTTGCACCTTCTTCTCTGATCCATCAGCTACAAAATTTCTTCTGTGATCCAAGGTTTTTGGGCAGCTTGTTCCCTAAAGCCTAAGGTTTCTTTGCCAGCTTTCATTATTTCGGTCTTTAATGCATTCCATTCGTCCTCGGTTGAGCTCCTTTCACAGTTAATTCTTAGACCTAAGTCTACCATTTCTGCAAATTTTTCTCTTGTGCTAGATTGTTTCAGTTTATTCACTTCTAGTCTGTTCTGCTTATACTGCTTCCTTATTCACTTGAATTTCAGCCTGCACTTCATTACTATCAAATTGTGGTCCGAGTCTATGTCTGTTCCTGGGTACGCTTTACAGTCTAGAACTTGATTCCTGAATCTCTGTTTGACCATGATATAATCTAGCTGATATCTGCCTGTATCCCCAGGACGTTTCCAGGTGTATATTCTTCTTGCATGGTTCTTAAACAGTGTGTTCGCCACTACTAGCTTATATCTTTCACAAAATTCTAGCAACCTGCTTCCTCGCTCATTTCTTTCTCTTAGACCAAAACTTCCTACAGTATTCCCCTCTTTTCCTTCTCCCACTATTGCATTCCAATCACCCATGATTATT
This sequence comes from Vandiemenella viatica, assembly GCA_031002005.1. NCBI lineage: Eukaryota > Metazoa > Arthropoda > Insecta > Orthoptera > Morabidae > Vandiemenella > Vandiemenella viatica. The sequence goes on along the minus strand of JARYHS010013107.1, from coordinate 306 downwards.
AGATTTTCCTCCCCTTTCACATATTGGATTAATTCTTCAATTTCAGCGTATATTTTTCCTATTTCTTCGTCATCTTCCTGTGACGTTGGCATATATACTTGTACTAATGTGGTTGGAACGGGCTTAGTTTCTAACCTCATCAAAATAATCCTGTCACTAAATTGTTCATAATAACTCACCCGTTTCCCTACTTTATTGTTCATTACAAATCCTACACCAGTGACTCCATTGACAGCTTGTGTGCTAATTATCCTGTGTTCCCCAGACCAGAAATCCTGTGCGTCCTTCCATTTAATCTCACTAATC
>JARYHS010013106.1:0-64396 GCA_031002005.1 Vandiemenella viatica | reverse complement strand
CATGCACTGACTAGCACTGATGGATATGGATTTGAGCACACTGTGTTTGCCACCATTTCACACATGATCCTGTGTATTTGTATATTAGTTGGATCATTGTTTAGATGCTTCAGTAGTCTCCATGCTTTTGTTGATGTAAACATTTACAAAAATTTCTTTTGTTACTGTAGGACAACCATACATACCTGTATATTGCATTTGTTGATGTAAAATTTACAAACCATCTGAAGATGAGCAGGTATAGCTCGAAACCGGTAATGGTTTAATAAACAACATCATAGTGTGACTGGTTGCTGTATTTTTTACAACCCATATTCAACCATAATGGTTTTTTTAACTTTTTGGAGGCGTTTTTGCTGTGAGTTTTTCTCCAGGCATGTCGGTTCGATGAATTCTCCGAGGTATTTAAAGTATGGGACCCTGTTGATTTTACCGTATTTTGTTCTCAAACTTGCTATTTCTGTCTTTGAACATATGAATTCAGTTTTCTCGAACGAGATTTGTAATCCTACTTTTTCTGCACATTCTTTGAGTGTCTCAAGCTGTTTGATGGCAGTCTCTTCATCTTCTGCTAGTATCGCCAAATCATCCGCAAAAGCGAGGTATGGTATACAGAGGTTGTTTTTGGGAAAGCCAAGTGGAATTGGTTTCCAACACTTACATTTCTTGAGTTCTTTCTCCCATTCTTCCATAACCTTGTCTAGAATAACATTGAACAGATGAGGAGAGAGCCCATCGCCTTGTCTCACACCTGTTTGAATGTCAAAGGATTCTGAAATTTCTCCCATTAATTTTACTTTAGATTTAGTGCCAATTAGTGTTCGTTATTATTATTGTTCTTTTTTTTTTTTTTTTTTGCTGTAATTTTTTCCATCTGCTTCCCACTTCTTGGAAACTTTTCTCCTCCTCGGTGAATCACACTACATTGTTTTTTGTTGTTGTTTTGTTGCTTTGTTTTAAAGAAACTAATTATAGTATTGTTGATCTATATATGAGTCTCACTGGCAATGTACCTACATAAAACACTGTCTTGATGCTTTCTACATATTTGTAGAGTTCATGATTATGTAGTCTTCTGATTTCCCAATTTCTTTGACTGGAAATAGTATTTTCCAGAAGATTTGCCTTTCTTTTGTTTCTAATGGATCAGATATTTTTTATTCATAGCAAGGCCTTCTCCTGCATACAGATGCTCTGGTAATATTTCTGTGCAATAAAGTTGTATCTTAGCGTTATAGATACAGATTTCTTTTTGCAGACATTTGTTATTGGTTCACATGAAGTCCCCATTTTCCAGGTCTGTGATGTAAAGATGTTGATATATATGCGGTAGTGATAAGTCTATTACACAATTATTTAATAGTAGTTTAATATGGGCTGTACAATAGAGCAGTGGAGTACGCGATAATTAGCAGGAGATGTATAGTGTATGTGAGAGTCTGAAATGTTCGTCCTTGACCGTAACACAACAATGCTAGGTCATTGCTCATTGAGGCTTACTGTTCCCGACCCAGTGGTAGATACCAACCCCAATAATAGAAGACACAAAGGACCCGTGTTCTTGCCAATACACAACGCCGTTGACGATGAATGTCTCCCACAAGTCGGATTGCCAGCGACTCGATCCTTTTGGCTATCCCATTTGAAGCGTGGGCTTGGTTTAATATGACAATTTTGAGTAGATGTGTGACAGATACGAAGCCGCAGTCATATATGAAAAGCAGTAACATTGACAACATATGGATCTGCTTTTTACCGCACATGATGTGTGAGAAATAGGGGTGTAACAGAGCTCTGGTTCCGTTTCCGCAAGTGCGGAAGTTTCGCAAAATTTTGACTTCTGTTTCTGTTTCCGTTTATGCATCTTTTAAAATGGAAGTTTAGCGGAAGCTAAAAGTAAATCAAACTAATCTGAATCGGTGTGACTGGTAGGTCTGACACCTTCTTTTTTTTGAAAAAATAGGAGTACATTTGTATAAAAAATAAAGTAGATTATGCTTTATAGAAAAAATCGCTTTTATTGTTTGGGTTTGAACACATTCTTCATTGATTTTTGACACATTAAACAAATACTTAATCTATCGAATCACTTCCCCAGTATATGTACAGTAGATTAAAAGACTCAATTGTGTTGTACCTCAGCCAAGAGAAAATTGCCACTCCAGATGATTTGGTAAACGTTGAAAAATATGTAAAAATATTCAGGCCCTTTGAGGAAGTCACCAGGGAGTTCAGCAGTTCTCAATGAATGATTTCGTCCGTTATACCACTTGTACTAGTTATTGTTAGTACTTTGCGAGCGGAGGACGTAAAACCTGACACTTCAAATGATTTCAAAAGAGTAATTATAGGAATTACAGATGAATTAAATTCCAGATTTGTTGATTTGAACAAAAAATTCTATGCATTATTTCATATATTTGGATCCACGATATAAGACGAAATTCTTTAACGAGATTACCAAGCAGGAGGTAGAAAACCAGTTAATTCGAATTATGACTAAGAAAAATGAAGAAGAAGAGATGATCGATCAAGATGAATACTGTACTTCTAATCCCGAGAAAAAGGAAGAATATGAACCTATCGCAAGTTCGCAGAATCTTCGACAAGTAAGACATTTCCACAACATTCGTTGGTGATATTAGAATCTATTTTAAAGTCTAGTGATATCGATGATGATTATCCTTGTTACCAATTAGAACCCGTTGCGAAGGCAAAACAAGTGTTACAGGACTACAACAAAGAAAAAAAGATTTCCATTTAAAGAAGATCCTCTTAAGTGGGGGCAAATGAACGCTCACAAATTTTCCATGTTGTTACCATCAGTTCGCAGGTTTTTGTCAGCTCCACCTAGCAGTGTTGCCAGTGAACAGTTGTTCAGCGGAGCAGCCTTACTTTATGATGCAAGAAGAAGCAGTTTAAAAGGAGGAAGGCAGCTAAGCTTTAGTTTTTAAAATATAACTTTTAAGTTTCGAATATTAATTAAGTACTTAGAAAAATACTATTTCTTAATTAAAAGTCAGTTATTGATTGATTTGGTTTGATTATTAAAATAAACGTTATTATTTCGCTTAGCATTTAATGAAATATAAATAATATACATTTTCAAACACTTCCGCTTCCGCTTCTGTTTCCGCTTCCGTTTCCGCAAAATCCAAATATAACATCTGCTTCTGTTTCCACTTCCGTAATGTCGCTTCCGTTACACCTCTAGTGAGAAAGGAAGACGATTCCTGAACAGTCGTGATTATTGCCGAAATAACGCGAAGATGCACAGCCAATCTTGATAAGGTGGCCCTGGTAATCTTGTGAGGGTCTATGGGAGAGAAAATGTTTTACCCAAAAGGGAGCGTGCATAAACCACGTAGCTCCATTTTGGCCTCCTGTGAACCACCCTCCTCCCCCCCCCCCCACCTAGCCCGACGTGGCTTTTACCTCTAACCTCCCCCCACCCCCCTCCCACGTAGCACGTAGCCATTTTTCTCGATTAACTCCAGAAGACATTTTGTACTGTTTTCTCTTGTCAGACTATCGTAAATTACATACGGGGATAATTAAATGGCAGAAATAAATATTTACATGCTGTTGTGTGTCCTGAATCTCATTTTAACTATTATAAATAATATGAACGAAGAGCTACGTGGTTTGGTTCGAAACCCCCCCCCCCTTCCCCTCACGTAGCCCAACGTAGCCCAACGTAGCTTTCCAGCCAGCCCCCCCCCCCTAGACCGAGCCACGCAGTTTGTGCACAATCCCTAAGGAATATGTCCTTATTTTGTTAAAAAATTATGTCTACCATTGAGTGTATCCGGACAGCAGGAACATGAATTCGGACGAGCGTGGAGCACGCAAGAGGAGAATGGAAACGAGAATTCGGCATTGGAGCTGCGGATACAGAAATGTGGGTGTTGTTTTGTGAGCGGTATACTGGGTTTGTCGACATACTAAGCTGGCAGCTTAAAAAGCAACAAACTTTGAGTTGAACATTCGAACGATGAGTGTTTGAAAATGACTATTTCCTTTGAAGAGACCATCCAAGTGACGCCATGAATGTACCAATCACCCTATAAAGAGTTTCACTACCGAACAAACAAAATTTGTAGCGTGTATATGTTGCGATTGAAATGGAGCTGTATTCATTTTACGTCAAATTGAACTGAAGTCCTTTAGTAAATTGTGATAATCAGGACCATAAATTATTGCATGTTACTTTATAGATATTTCATGTTTTGTTGCGTGGTTTCTTTTTATAAATTGAAGTGGATTTCTGTTGTATTGTATTATTGTTTGTAAAGACATTTTCAATGTTAAGTATAATGTTTAAAATGTTATTATAGCATATTCGGTTTCATGTTCTAACTGCCATTTGTGAAGGACGGGATGTAATTTTATTAAGGGTTTTGAAGGAACTATACCGGCATTCACCCGTTGAGACCAGAAAACCCAAATTTGGATGCCGGGGAGGGGATTCAACCCGCGTCATCCCAAATGTGAGGCTTTTGAAACATTTACTTTTATATATATTTTAAATTAATTTCAAACCTCTTTCATTCATAACGAAGATTATGTAATCATTGAAACTACTAAATATGCATAAACAGATCCTTAAAACCAAGCAGGTAAGACCGAGAAACGTTACACTGCCCGCTATCCAAGGTATTTAAATTTCTCCGTTCTTTTGATTTTCCATTCTCCTACTTCTATCACTCTGGATGTTGACTTAAAATTTGATGCAAATTATGTTTCTAGGAGGAGATCTGGAGTCCCGATTTGCCGCTTTTGTCTTCAGCTCATTAATTTCTTCTGAAATGCCAAGCAATCAACCCTCAGATTCACACTTCTATAGTTGATTCTGACCCTACTTTCAACACCATTGCTGTTCATTCTACTCCGCCGGATGACTTATTATGATTACTAGTGTTAATATTATCATTACTGAAATTAGGAATTTGGAAAACTTTTTTACTCCATAGCAAACGTAAGTCGAATTCATCACTAGTAACCAGCTATTAACGCTTTTTATATTTTTAATTGTATGCCACATATACTGTACCTACTCAGCAGATAGAACCACTGAATATTCTTTAGAGAATCAGTGGAAACACGTTAGAAAAAATAAATAATAAATAAACAAATCTAAATGCATTGACATCATATCATAATTGAGAAAATGGCACATAACTTCTATTTGCTGATGGTATTAACGTTCGAAGACAGATTTTTTCAATGAGCTCATGAAAGGGTTTTTCTATGTTAACAAAAAGATAAGGGTAATGTGATATTTAATATATTTAACTTTCAGGTTTTATACATCTTCCTTGATTCTGAAGTCTGGAGAACACATATAAATTAATACTTTCCAATTTCCTCCTTCATCTAAATTGATAGTCTTACAAACAAGCCAATACCGAACTAAGAACTTGTTGACCATCGTTCTAGCGCAGATCCAACAACCATTTTCCAATTCTTAGTAATTAAATATCTGAATGATATATTTCAGATCGTCGCCTTTAAACCTTAACGATCAAAACAGTTATTACTAGAATTTTGACTCAATACTTCTCCGAAAACTTTGTTAATCTTACCTTCTCTGACTTCAGTCTGAAATGGCTCCCAATAATATTTGAACAATTGTCGGTGACGTCCTCTGAAGAAGGCGACAGCATGATGGCGGAAACGTTAGGTTTTAATAAATTGACGCGGCTCTACCCAGGAGAACCAAGATGATTCTATTATCAGTGGCATTTAAGACTTCTGGCAGAATTTTCTATAAAGTTATTTTGATCAGATGCCGATCATATCCGAGATTCGATTCACATCTCGAAAATTCTTCACAGCGAAGGAGAAAAAAGTTGATTCCCACAAAATAAGGGGTAGAGCGGAGTGCGGTGTGAGACGGTTTTAATGAAATTCTTATTGCATGTTTTATGGGGCGAATAACTTAGCCGAGTCGTTTCATTTCAAAGTATTAATAGATCGTGGAATATTAATCGTTATATTAAGAATTCAGGTGAAATTGAGGGCATATTGCGCAAGTTTGAGCACAAAGAGGTTCGTAGGCGGCTGCAGAAGTTGTTATCGGTGCTTGCAAGAATTTCTTTATTAAAACCTTGACGGCGGTATTATCACGGTTTCTGCCAACAGGTGGCAGTCTCAAAGCCTGCAAAAATGCCGGCGGTGAAGAGTCACAGGGGGAGGGGAGGAATATTGGAGAGCAGCGGGCTGCCGTCTTTGGTCTGGCGTCGGTACAGTATTGCGCCAAAGTTCTAAGCTTCACGTGGCAATGAAAACGGCTACTATCACCTGGTTACCGAGAGCTGGTTGACAATATATAGAAAGTACAGAGAAGAGCCGCTCGATTCGTGACTGCTTGGCACAATCCTTATGAAAGCGTTACAGAATTGATGGGTTTCTCAGACAGATGACGTAGGATTCGTTTGAACTTATTGGTAAACAGTGAGATCACCCACTTACATTTACGAGTGCGATGAAATAGTTCATCCACCAACCTATTCGGGCCGCCACAATTCCGGGAGAGATAATATTAGAGAAATTAGATACAGCAATATATATCTATTATATCTATTCGGGACTATAATTCAAAGAGTGGAGATTAGTTTTGGTGTAATGCACCCTATTGCAACCCACAATTTTGTGAACTGCGGAGTATGTATGCTAGATGTAGATGTGTAGGGTGCAAGAAAGATGTTGAAACAGAAAAAAAAATTGTTTTCCTGAAAATAAGGAACGTCATTTTTTTTAAGGATTCTCCGTTACAGTATGACGGCGAATTAAAACCAGAGGTGCAACTCCTGGCTACATAGTGTTCATCATGTCGTAAATTGTGCTAAACGAATCCGTTGCCCCGAACATCGTATACTTCATCGATTCGATAGTTTCCAATGTTTATAATCCATTACCTCTTCCATTTATGAAGAGAGGTTCGTAGTGGAGCTAAGTTTATTATTTGTTTATGCAAATTATTCAGATTCATAGAATATTTCATATTCTAATATGTAATAATTTAACAATTAACCTAGAAATAAATTGATGCAAAATAATAATATTTTAGTTAAGACTAAACTGTCATAACCTGACTGTTAATTCAGATCAGCAAATGGTATACAAACACAGGTGCATTCAAATTTTAAAGCGACCAAAAACGTTATTAAAATAGCTCCACCGTGTCTTATAGAAAATGCAATTAATTTTTTGTTTTTTGTTTGGGACTAACCTACTTCGTGAGAGGTTATGCAAAAATGATACATATGAATACATCAGTTGTTATTGTTCTTAATAAAGATTGTACGAGCTACGACTCTTATACGTCTTACTACAGAGATAGTTGAGAGTTTAACGGCCGCGTCTGCCAGTCCAGAGCAAAAGAGTTTGATCCCCTTTACAAAAACTGACGGAAGTGTAGTTTAGAAGACTCATTAGAAATTTATTATCCAATGGAGTTTCAGTTCTCCCACTTTTCATCCTTAGAAAATATTAAGAAGGATGCGGTATGGTTTCGGTTCTCTCACGATCGAAAAGTTTCTAACTTCATAGCAAGCATACTTCGATCTGCTTTGCTAAATTGAAGTCTTCGAAATGTTCGTCCGCCGAGAATACAAACAAGGTACACCTGTGACTACGAATGCTTGGAACAGCACGGAAACATAGTTGAGAATAACAGGCGATTATTAAAAAAAAAAGGTGGTGTGTATCATTTCCATGCAGAACTCCGCACTTGTCTGCTAGTGCCATTAATTGCACATCTGTTCTCAAAGGACGAAAGGCACTTTCGGTCCAAATATTTCAAAGATACTTGAAACAATCCGTCCACTAAACATTCAAGTGGAGGCAAGCAAAAATGTAAAAATGACTAGAGAACACATGAAACGTTTTCTAACTTCAGTACTTGGCGAACATGTAACAAATGAAAAGACCCTGTTGTCGTTTGATTCCTGGTCAGATCATACAGATCGTACCTTTCTAGATGCATCTTTTCCAAACAAAGATGTAATGCTGAAGATATTACCACCGAAAACAACAAAATATTTGCAACCCCTTTATGTTTACTTCTTTCGGCAATATAAGCTCTAGTATCAGAAAAATTGCTGATTGTGTAAGACGGCAATGTGTCAAACCACAAGTGAAGATACATGATAGTTCATTTCATCATGAAACTACACTCTGTGATTTACAATCAATTTGCTGCATCTATGTTGTAATATGCTTGGCGAAAGCCAGGTTAAAACATTGACATACCAACCCCATCATTTGAAAATGTAATTAGTGTGGCTTTTGATATTGGACTTACGTGAATGCGAAAGTGATTTGGAATGTGATAACGTGGCTTTAGTGAGGTGTGTAAATTGTTCTCTTCCACTTTGTTTTAACCAGTTCATCGAAATCCCGCATCTGCACTTTGAGGACTAATATAATCACTATCAGATGTGGTACTGCTGTATGTGCATGTTTTGAGCTATATTAAGTACTTTAAGCAGAGAGTTTTTGCTACTGTTGATTGAAAATATAATGATACACTGATGTCACTGAATTACGTATAATTTGCTTCATATGGTACTGATATCTTGTTACTTTGTTTCTCTCTATTAAAATGTTACTTGAGGTAGAATTCAACGTTTTGTATGGAAATGACACACACCACTGTTTTGCTTGTCATTCTAAACATGTTTTCGTGCGGTTCCAAGTGTTCGAAGTTAAAGGTGTCCCTTGTTAGTTGGAGCACTGGAACCAAGCCCTTCCCATTTAGCAACAGTGCGTACCTCGTTTGCGTATGGTATTCAGATGTCTCCAGTATGAAATACTAGCTCTACTGCGGTCGCCGTGAGTTTTAAAACGCCACAACACTTGGCTTGCCGAATCCTAGCACTGGCGGATCGCCCATCCAGATTGCGTTTTTAAAACTTTTTCCAGCAAATGCTGAGATTGTCCTCAATCTTCGCCTGACAGATTTACAAACGCTCGCCATCCAGAAAATAGGTTTGGTGACAGATTATTCTCTATTGTTGGTATCATAGTAGAGGTGAAAACTGTATGAAATCATGTGTCTGATACCAGGTAACTTAAAACCTCTACGTGGAGCGTCCATAAAATACGTGGCACGGTCTGGAAGGGGGGGGGGAGGGTTGGCTAAAGTTACGCTGGGCTACATGGGGGGAAAAGGAGGGGGTTCTGAGCCGGGGCACATAGCTTTCTTTTCGTATTATCACAGTTAAAATGAGGTACAGAACACACAACGGCTTGTGGATATTAATTTCAGTCATTTAATTTTCTCCGAATGTAATTTACGATAGTCCGACAAGAGAAAACAGTACAAAATGTTTTCTGGAATCAATGGGTAAAAAGGCTTCGTGCTACGCGGAGGGGAGGGGGGGGGGGAAGGGGTTGAGGCAAAAGCCACGTCGGGCTGCGTGTGGGGGGGAGGGGAGGGAGGGTGGACAGGAAAACCAAAATGGAGCTACATATTTTATGCACGCTCTCATATTAGTTTCTCGGCCAATTAAGCCATAAAAGAAAGGAAGCCAATGGAAAGTTTTCTACCTAATTTGCTCAGTTTCATCACTGCAGCTGAGGGAAAACAACAATGTTTACAATAATTCCATTACTGAGATAATAACAACAGTTTTTACGAAATGTCTAGGACTTTTTTGTGGCTAATTTAAATGCGCGTCAAAATTATTGCTATTATCTTAGCCCGTCCTCTTAGATTGTGGTAGTTTCCAAATATTATTTCCTTGAACAATATGAACTTATTGTCTCCTGGTTGCTTGCCATTCTCGCCGCAACATATTACAATCCTTGCAGATGGGATCATGTGCGCTGTAGTGTCACATACACTTTTTTTTTTTTTTTTTTTTTTTTTTTTTTTCGACCACCGTTGTAGAAGCTATTTTTATTTGCACATATTAAAAATAAGTTACGAACGTGAAATATGAAAAAAAGGCGTCGAGAAGTCATTCTGCTTTATTTCCCGAAGTTTTGTTAGTTATAATGATTTAATCAGTTATTTATACCGTTTCCTTACTTCGTTTTACAGCCGGAAACATGACAGATAAAAACGTACTTCGACAGTAATCTTCCATAAATGTTGTTACATGGCGTTAAGTTGCACATTATGCAAGAGCAAAAATGTAACTATCATAAACAGAAACACTGACCTAAACATAATGTCACGTACACAAACACGTACAATCATTATACTTTCAGATCAGGGAGTGAAGTTGTCAATTTTTTTTCTAAACTATTGTGTACTGGAAACATGAAAATATTACGTGAAATATTCTTGAAACAACGTTGTGGTGCTTGTTAAGGGATTTTAGTACGTATTTTATAAGATATCTGAATAAAAGCATAGCACTTTTTGTAAGAACTAAGACTTCTGTGTATCTGTGGGTCAGCCGACCAATGCAGATGTCTCCACACCTGAAGAAGACGGCGGAGCTAGCCGTCGAAATATCGTATTTCCACAACACAATCCGGCGGTACACCCGTGAAGACTACATTGCATAGCACTTTTTCATTATGAAAAATAGACTCTCCTGATAATTACGGTAAAGTAAATCACCAAAACATTCAGTTTCTGTAGCAACATACAATGATTTCAATGACATGTTTGCGGGTGCACCGCCCGATCGTGTTAGTGAAAATACGTTACTTCTACGACTAGCTCGGCAAGTCTTCTTAAGGCGCGAAGACATCTGTGATGGTCTAATAGGCGACAGGTAAATATCATTAGTCTTGTGGTATACCCGTCAAGACTTCATCACAATCAAACGCCAGGAAAGTCTCGATTCTTACGATTTATTCGCGTATGTATCATAGTGATCGTACACCGAGAAAATGTACAGTAAAGGCTCAGGCAAAAACTGTTATCAGTTCTAAATTCATTGTTCAAGGGGAAATACTTTTAATTTTGATTGTGTCACTTTCGACAGTGCAGCAGTTCTTGTAACCGGTCGGTGCTGGTGGTCGGAAGGTATTTTAAGACACATTTCCCCTCGAGGGTAGGAAAGCGTCCGCCGAAAGAATTCCAATTTGCGGCTGCTCGTGAGTTTGGCAGTAATCCCTTGATGTCCGGCCCGCCAAACAGACTCTCCCCCAAAGGAATCCTCCACTTGGTGCGTGGGGGGATTGTTTTGTGCGGGCCGGTTATTAGCACCTAGCTTTGTGCGCGGTGCCTTGGGCAGGGCTGATTGTAATCCTGAGCCCGGGGCTACCTGCCGCTGCACAGTGCCCATTGTTGGGCGGCGCCGCGACGCTATAGGGTAGCACTCTAGACTTCTTTTCTAGCAGTAACGTGCGCTGAACCACAATGAGAATTCCTGGATCTTCAACATTAAATGCTGAACCACTCGCTCACTATCATAAAAAAAAGTCACGTGCATATCTGGTACTACCATGCTCATATTAATCCGAACGACCTGAATTGCACATCGCTACATTTCATCCTGGGACTTATTCAACCCATTATACACATCTACCAAGACGGTACTATACCCGGTAGGTGGTACATTCACGTTAATATACAAAATTGAGACTCAACCACCTCACAAAAAAACGTGACATATTTTAACATAATCGTTATAGAAACGAAAATATGGATTGTATTTCGTTAATAAAAGAGTTGTGCAGACATTGAAAGCACTTCATTTTAGTTTTTTAAAACATTCAAGAGAAATTACGTGTCCATACAGAACATTAAAAGTTACCATTTTCAAACAAAAAGTTAATTTTGAACAAAACGCTAGCGTCAAAAGAAAGGAAGACGTTATACCGATCATCTGTCACTTAAAATAACTAACTATTAATGACAAAATCAATATTTGCCATGTAAAGATAGTTTTAGGTGAGTGCGTTGACAAATAATTGCAGATTTTTGAAGTTAGTTAATTTTGCGGTGTGCTATAAAGACATGTTGTTCTTTTACTACTACATTTAAAATTATTTTAGAAACATACGGAAAAAATTATAACTAAATTACTGTTGTCGGTGACATGAGATGTCGTCAACGCATTCTCTGAGTTGACAGTATTTTAGCGTCAAAAAAACTTATTTTCACCTGCCATTAATAACGAAAGCTGCTTAAGGCGAAATGAACACTCTTTTTAAAACAAAAACAAAACATGATGAGGGTCAGTAGTTGAAGGCACAATTTCACAAAGTGTTGTCACCTTTGTGGTTTTAGTGGTGTTTCATAAACAGGCAAAGAACAATAAACTAATACGGCTTTTTAGCTATAGCAATATTCTGTGGGTGGTGCTGTTAAAACTCAAACGACAGGTGAAACGTTGGTTTGATGTTCTTACCAAAAACGTTACTGGTAAGTATCCAAGGACGTGGATTTAAAACATTTGGTAATTAACGAACTGCTGCGATTGCTAGCGGACACATTCGAAATCATTAGTTTATTTCGCGATTTATACGCTTTTTGCTACTTGAAGTTATTATAGTAGGCCAACTTTTCACTCCATTCTGATGTTAATACTATGGTGAACTCTTCCGACAGTAGTCCGTAAAGAACCTGCACTGATTTGAGGGGTAAAATTGTTACCAGTCAACTGGTAACCCAGAATACAACCAGAAGTTTCACAAGTGCGAAAATTTTAGAAGCTGATACTAATCAATAATGAATGACAATGAACGATTGTTTCTATATTTTGTAACTGTTGTTTATGAGACATATAGTTTGGAGGAATACACAGGAAACTGGGAACAAGGAAACGTAATGCTGGTCAACATGTGTATAACAGTAGTTGACCCCTCTGCTGCGGTCTTGGTAGGACTCATCCGCTGCTACTGTAGGCATCGCGGGTGCCGACCCGGAAGAATGGTGGTTAGCGCTCGGGTAGTTCCTGGAGCAGACGGTTCGATTCCAGCCTCGGACATAAGTGATTTTCATGAACTGTTACGTTCTTCTTGTGTTTACTGTACTGTGGATCACTAAAATCACAACATACACCAACTGAGAAGCTAAAATAATGGAGAGGCTGCACGTATCGATAAACTTACACAAGTGCTTTCTTGGTTTATTTTTTACCAATTCAGTCTTTAAATGAATGTTATATTTTTTAAATGTCACGGAAAAGATTATTTACCAAGGATTGTAAAGGAATCCGGCCACGGTATTCAAGTATGAACTAGTCCACTGTTAGCCTGAAATTATTTCGTTAATCCTCTGAAATCCAAAACATGGATTTTGTTGACCGTGACATACACAAAATTACTGACAAATATACTTGAAAGTGGACATCCAAAATGTCAGTGCCAACAGAACTGGTAAAAATTTCAACGATTTCATGAAAAGAAGTGCAGCTTCCAAGGCTTACTTTTAACTTAGATAGAAAGGCAAGCCAAAGTTTCGATACGATAAAACTAGTTTTCGTAGCAGTTACTGATTCAAAATGCTATTCAGGCATCCTATCAGAAGAAATTGTTCTACTGTCATCGTTGTATACACCTACGTAAGTGACGTTAAAAGCAAAGTTATAGTCAGAACGGATAAACTTCTTGATCATAAAAATCTAACAAATTCCGTCAAATCGCTTGAATCAGTTAATGGTGATTTGTTACTGCGATCTTAACTGTCTCCTGTAGCACGCTTATTACTGAAAGAAAATTATTGATTTATGTTCACCAATCTAATCTATGAATCAACAAATTTGCTGTCATCACAGCTATAGCAGGATGGAGTTCAATACTGTGAAGACGTAACAATGTTTTTAATTGGTTAGGGCTTTACTACTAGCCGATTTCAAGGTCATTAGGGCATGGAGAACCCTGGGGAAAGTAACGCCAATTATTGCAACCATGGTAATTCGGGAAACACGTCGCGGCATTCGCTTGGAGTAACTTCGGAAAACCATGGAAAACCGAAGTCAGGACAATCGGACCGGTGATCTAACATGTGACTTTCCGAATTCCAGTCTCGAGCGTTAACCACTCACCCAACAAGTTCGGTAACACAACAACTACAAAATACCTTACCCAAAGAAGAAACGGTTATACGTGGATTTCACGTTTCATTAAGTCTGAGTAACGGTCTCCAGTAAGTTATCGAATTACTGAAGCTGTTGAACCAAAAAATAGTGTCAAAATACTAAAATACAACAACGATGAATGAGGACGAATTTTACGTAAGGATCTGAAATAATTTAATATTTCGAATATTGAAAATTATGAGTCAGCTGAAAAAGAGACCCTGCGATCAAGAACATCACTGCAAACTGTTCCAAATTTTTATAGTTTAGCGCTGTTATTCTCTGCAGTTGGTTTGTAGAATAGCTGTTATAGTTGAGGAGGAAATTGTAACTTTACGCAGAGCATTTGACCACTCGGAACTTGCTTTCCATTCAAAGCAGAGTAATATTATAACGTCTATAAGCTGAGTAATGAACTCAATTTCAGTGTTATTACATTGTATGTGTACTAAGATTTCAGATATGTCATGATGATGTTTTGCATTGTGGTTGATAACTTCCCTGAGTTTAACAGAATTCATTTTACATAGGCCATATCAAAACTGATTACAGCCTTCTGCTTCCGTAAAAGTTTTTCATCGCAACAAAACTAAGTTCTGTGAATAGAAACTTAGAATACGTAGCTACGAACGTGAAAGTAGGTATTTAAATAATCTCCCGGTACGTGGCTTCTCACGAAACGTAGCCCACTTCTGCAAGATTTTAACTCAACTGTCTTGTATTTAGGCAGCATTAATCAAGCAATGTATTTACTGCAACTTGTCAGTTCCTTTCCTCCATTTTTCCATGTGTGTTTCATATATTTTTTTTTAAATCCATCTTGTTTAACATATGCTGATGCGTATATCCGTAACAACTTCTCTCAGCAGGTAGAAGAATAAAAAATCCTGTTCCAGTGCCATAAGCATATCTGTCGGTTTCGCGTGAGACATTGCAAGGAACAGTAGTCATTCCACTAATATTTGTGACTGTCGGGCATTTAAACGTATGATTGTGGTGAGCTGCAGGGCTGAGAGATTTTAAGTATCCAAACTACCTACGTTCTACTTCAGTAATCGCAGTGAAAGCTCACACTTTCGTTGAATCATAGGAGACACGAATATTGGTCAATTTTTAATTACTAGAAAATATAAATTAAAATTGGTCAGTTGCTAGTTTGGTTGTTATAGTGTATCAACTTCAATTCAGAATATATATACATTCATAAAGCAAACTAGTAAAAAATGTTTTTTAAAAAGAGTTTGCTTCCAATTTTGCGAAATTTCTTTTCAAATGGAATATAAGAGTTATAAATCTTATATAAATTTTGAAAAGCTTGATGTGAATTTTAACAACATATTTACTCTCAGATTTCGTGAAATTCAGTAAGAAAGGATTAATATAAATTTTTGTCGTAAAAATTTTCTGGAGTAGCCTTTAATTTGTTAAAATTACTCATTTAGTAATTTTGCGAAAAATGTAAACCGGACGGAAATCGCTCTATTAGCTCTTCTATAAACATAAGGAGAAAGTCGTTCAGAATGAATTAACTGATCAGTAGTTTCGTATATACAGCGAGAAATTAGATTTTTTCTGATTTTTACAAAAGCTTAGTAGAAATCTGGCGAATAAAAATGTAAACATTTTAAACGTCACTGGTTTCATTTCATCTGTAAGAAGATTATGCCAAGAAAATTTTTCTTCGGTCTGCCAATAAGATCTTTATTATTTTTTCCCATCCCATGTTTTTCAAAAATTAAAACTAAATTAAGGTTATAAATAATTAGAGTCGTTCGCAATCTCAAATATTAAAGAACGAATTATTTCCCGACGTTGGCCATAAATACAATTCTCTCGGGTGACAAAGCTGAGTGAACAAGTGTTTCCCTACTTCGTCGGAAGATGGTGGCGTTTTTATCGCCGAAATATAGAGTGGAAACTCTTTGTTCACTCCGCCTTGTCATGCGAGAGGATTATTATATCAAAGTTTAAGGGTGTTTCTTTAATTGATCTGATCGTTATGTATTATCTATATTGTGTTGAAAAACAAATGTTTGCAGTTATGCAGATGATGGAAACGTGATTACTCGTGGCCAAACAGTATGATTTAAAACGTGTGGTGCAATTAAAATGAAAAATAGGAAATAAAGTAGAAACAAGCTTCGGCAATAACCAGATTCAGTTAGCTCAATATTTCGACTGGACTTGTCTGCACCAAGCAGAAATTATCAAGCCTGAATGAACAGCATAGGCACTGTTTACACATTGTGTTTATGCGCTTCCTTCCTCATTCGAACTCGACTGTAAGCTTAATGAGAGATTTCCATCTGCAGTTTTCTGACACTGGCTTGAGGTGTTCTGAATGTTAAAACTTTTAGATTTGTATATTTCTTACTATTTTGTAGTTGAGACGCATTATAACGTATTTTTGCTGTCAAGTTTATGAAGATAAAACCTACCAGCCTTTCTGCCAGTCGTTCACTGCCTCTTAGCTTTCGTTATTAAGTGGATATTGACAATCTGTATAAAGAATCAAACTGTTATAAAGGAATAAATCAATTATATAAAGGTATAATACGTCAAACAGGAGGAAAACGGAAATGTGTCTTTACTTTTGATAATGTCTACTAGCTATGAGACATTATCCCTGAACACGGAAATCTCTTCAGCACTGCTAGAAGGCAGTCAATCTGACAACGTAGCAGGAAATTTGACAACACTGTATGAGGAAATAAATCTTAAATTTCCTCTTACCGGCCTCTATAACACGCAAACTAAATAATTTATCACAGCACATTAGTTTAAAAGTTTATTGGTTTGTCTTCAGTTATCCAACTTAAATAATCAGGCTGATATATAAAAATACAGTTGGAATCCATGTTGATTGTACGAAGAAAATCCCAAAAGTAAGGTGACCAAACCAATTATAGATACAAAATCAATTTATTTTCTGTAATATATTCATCATTTTAAATGTTGAAAATTATCTTTTTTTCTATATAATCACCTTTTTAAGAGTTTTTTTAAACGTTGTGACAGATTGTAATGACTGAGTGTGATGGGATAAGCAGTGACACTCTGGCCTCGCATTCTGGAGGCTACAGATTCAACTCCTTGTCCGGCCATCCAGTTTTGTGTTTTCCATGGTTTCCCCAAATCACTCTAGATGAGTGCTGGGATGGATCTTTTAAAACCATGGCCGAAATCCTTCCGTTCCTTGTCCCCCGTCCCAGTCCGTCACCTCGACGTCGACGAGGCGTAAAGCCATAAGCTAAAAAAACTATATCTGGTATGTTCTTTGAAAATAGTCACTCTTTCAAAAATTTCAGAGATGAGTGTGCTAGAAATCGTTAGTTATGAGGAGTGAATTTAAGAGATGAATCTTTTTATAGCTCAGTGCTTACGGTTAGGGAAGATTTTATTCAGCAAGATTTAATAGAAATAGGTTTTTTTTGTCTGATGTGTTAATTTTTATTTTTATTACAGAAATTAGATATGTTATATGTAAGAGTGGGTATGGTGGAATGGTTTGAAAACGAAAGGAAAAAAAAATCACCCAACACAGTTTCGAACCTACGACCGCACCGTTAGTAGTCGGGAACCTTCACCGCTAGACCATACAGTCTGCTATGCAGGTATCTCATCCAGTCGGTAAACAAACCATCCTATATGGAACTTCCTAGCATCAGAATATTGCAGAAGAAATCGTAGTTTCAGCTGTGCGTCGAATTTGATTGAGGAAGGAAAGTTCTTTAACGGATAATCCGAATGCGTTAACAGTGTGTCTGCCTTCCATTCTAACTTCGTAATAAACTCTAAATATAAACCTAATGACACTGCATAAAATCTCTCTAATAAGTTTTTGTCTTATTATCGATCGCGACATCTTATTGTTAGACAAACATTCACAATATCACAAACAGTTCTATCACATTCACTGCTTAAAGATTCAGGATCGTGAACTTAATCCTTGATGTTTTTCAAATCATCTGAAAAATCATTAGATGAAAGCAATGATATCAGTGACTGATAAGGATTTGGTCAAATAACTGCATTACATTAAAATGGGTATTCATGTAGTATGTAATCATGGAAACAGTTACCACGGATTTAAATGAACAATAGAACAAAGAATAGCCCTTCGGCAAAGAAAAACGGAAAAGGAAACCGTACAACAATAGCTGACGATAGGGTTATTTGCAAATGCTAGCGAGAAATCTTTTCCAACCGGCAGGGTTTATTTAGGATTTGAAAGTCTACGGACCTAGAATAAGACGTCTGCTAAGAGGCAATGAACGACTGGCAGAAAGGCTGGTAGGTTTTATCTTCATAAACTTGACAGCAAAAATACGTTATAATGCGTCTCAACTACAAAATAGTAAGAAATATACAAATCTAAAAGTTTTAACATTCAGAACACCTCAAGCCAGTGTCAGAAAACTGCAGATGGAAATCTCTCATTAAGCTTACAGTCGAGTTCGAATGAGGAAGGAAGCTCATAAACACAATGTGTAAACAGTGCCTATGCTGTTCATTCAGGCTTGATAATTTCTGCTTGGGGCAGACAAGTCCAGTCGAAATATTGAGCTAACTGAATCTGGTTATTGCCGAAGCTTGTTTCTACTTTATTTCCTATTTTTCATTTTAATTGCACCACACGTTTTAAATCATACTGTTTGGCCACGAGTAATCACGTTTCCATCATCTGCATAACTGCAAACATTTTTTTTCAACACAATATAGATAATACATAACGATCAGATCAATTAAAGAAACACCCTTAAACTTTGATATAATAATCCTCTCGCATGACAAGCGGAGTGAACAAAGAGTTTCCACTCTATATTTCGGCGATAAAAACGCCACCATCTTCCGACGAAGTAGGGAAACACTTGTTCACTCAGCTTGTCACCCGAGAGAATTGTATTTATGGCCAACGTCGGGAAATATTCGTTCTTTAATATTTGAGATTGCGAACGACTCTAATTATTTATAACCTTAATTTAGTTTTAATTTTTGAAAAAATAATAAAGATCTATTGGCAGACCGAAGAAAATTTTCTTGGCATAATCTTCTTACAGATGAAATGAAACCAGTGACGTTTAAAATGTTTACATTTTTATTCGCAGATTTCTACTAAGCTTTTGTAAAAATCAGAAAAAAATCTAATTTCTCGCTGTATATACGAAACTACTGATCAGTTAATTCATTCTGAACGACTTTCTCCTTATGTTTATAGAAGAGCTAATAGAAATTTCTGTCCGGATTACATTTTTCGCAAAATTACTAAATGAGTAATTTTAACAAATTAAAGGCTACTCCAGTAAATTTTTACGACAAAAATTTATATTAATCCTTTCTTACTGAATTTCACGAAACTGAGAGTAAATATGTTGTTAAAATTCACATCAAGCTTTTCAAAATTTATATAAGATTTATAAATCATATCTTTTGTTTGTTTTGTATATTCCATTTGAAAAGAAATTTCGCAAAATTGGAAGCAAACTCTTTTAAAAAAACATTTTTTACTAGTTTGCTTTATGAATGTATATATATTCTGATTGAAGTTGATAAAACTATAAACCAAACTAGCAACTGACCAATTTTAATTTATATTTTCTAGTAATTAAAAATTGACCAATATTCGTGTCTCCTATGATTTCAACGAAAGTGTGAGCTTTCATGCGATTACTGAAGTAGACGTAGGTAGTTTGGATACTTAAAATCTCCCAGCCCTGCAGCTCACCACAATCATACGTTAAATGCCCGACAGTCACAAATATTAGTGGAATGACTACTGTTCCTTGCAAATGTCCTCACGCGAAACCGACAGATATGCTTATGGCACTGGAACAGGATTTTTATTCTTCTACCTGCTGAGAGAAGTTGTTTACGGATATACGCATCAGCATATGTTAAACAAGATGGATTTAAAAAACAAAAAATGAAACACACATGGAAAAATGGAGGAAAGGAACTGACAAGTTGCAGTAAATACATTGCTTGGTTAATGCTGCCTAAATACAAGACAGTTGAGTTAAAATCTTGCAGAAGTGGGCTACGTTCGTGAGAAGCCACGTACCGGGAGATTATTTAAATACCTACTTTCACGTTCGTAGCTACGTATTCTAAGTTTCTATTCACAGAACTTAGTTTTGTTGCGATGAAAAACTTTTACGGAAGCAGAAGGCTGTAATCAGTTTTGATATGGCCATGTAAAATGAATTCTGTTAAACTCAGGGAAGTTATCAACCACAATGCAAAACATCATCATGACATATCTGAAATCTTAGTACACATACAATGTAATAACACTGAAATTGAGTTCATTACTTTTTTTTTTTTTTTTTTTTTTTTTTAAATGGCATTTGGCAACGGAGGCCATACAGCCAGCTCAAGGTGATTATAATTGCTTTCAGTGTATAGACGCCACAGGACGGACAGGACATTCACACAGACACACAACACTTAACATCCATGCCCGCGGCCGGATTCGAACCGGCGGCCTTCGGCACGCGGAGCTAGCACTCTAGCCCCTACGCTACCGAGGCCGGCGAGTTCATTACTTAGCTTATAGACGTTATAATATTACTCTGCTTTGAATGGAAAGCAAATTCCGAGTGGTCAAATGCTCTGCGTAAAGTTACAATTTCCTCCTTCAACTATAACAGCTATTCTACAAACCAACTGCAGAGAGTAACAGCGCTAAACTATAAAAATTTGGAACAGTTTGCAGTGATGTTCTTGATCGCAGGGTCTCTTTTTCAGCTGACTCATAATTTTCAATATTCGAAATATTAAATTATTTCAGATCCTTACTTAAAATTCGTCCTCATTCATCGTTGTTGTATTTTAGTATTTTGACACTATTTTTTGGTACAACAGCTTCAGTAATTCGATAACTTACTGGAGACCGTTACTCAGACTTAATGAAACGTGAAATCCACGTATAATCGTTTCTTCTTTTGGAAGGTATTTTGTAGTTGTTGTGTTACCGAACTTGTTGGGTGAGTGGTTAACGCTCGAGACTGTAATTCGGAAAGTCACATGTTAGATCACCGTTCCGATTGTCCTGACTTCGGTTTTCCATGGTTTTCCCAAGTTACTCCAAGCGAATGCCGCGACGTGTTTCCCGAATTACCATGGTTGCAATAATTGGCGTTACTTTCCCCAGGGTTCTCCAAACCCTAATGACCTTGAAATCGGCTAGTAGTAAAGCCCTAACCAATTAAAAACATTGTTACGTCTTCACAGTATTGAACTCCATCCTGCTATAGCTGTGATGACAGCAAATTTGTGGATTCATAGATTAGATTGGAACATAAATCAATAATTTTCTTTCAGTAATAAGCGTGCTACAGGCTGGGTGGGCGTTAGGGGGGGGGGGGTAAGCGGGTCAAAAGTACCCGGGCCCCGCCGGCTGATGGGGGGCCCGATCGCCGACTATAGGTGCCCTCAGGCCATGAAGCCAAGAATACGCCCATTGTCGCCTGGCCATTTTGTAGAGCTAAAAAAAAAGGTCGCCCATTTTACCCCGGGCCCGAAATTCCCAGCGCCGGCCCTGGCTACAGGAGACAGTTAAGATCGCAGTAACAAATGATTCAAGCGATTTGATGGAATTTGTTAGATTTTTATGATCAAGTAGTTTATCCGTTCTGACTATAACTTTGCTTTTAACGTCACTTACGTAGGTGTATACAACGATGACAGTAGAACAATTTCTTCTGATTGGATGCCTGAAGAGCATTTTGAATCAGTAACTGCTACGGAAACTAGTTTTATCGTATCGAAACTTTGGCTTGCCTTTCTATCTAAGTTAAAAGTAAGCCTTGGAAGCTGCACTTCTTTTCATGAAATCGTTGAAATTTTTACCAGTTCTGTTGGCACTGACATTTTGGATGTCCACTTTCAAGTATATTTGTCAGTAATTTTGTGTATGTCACGGTCAACAAAATCCATGTTTTGGATTTCAGAGGATTAACGAAATAATTTCAGGCTAACAGTGGACTAGTTCATACTTGAATACCGTGGCCGGATTCCTTTACAATCCTTGGTAAATAAGCTCTTCCGTGACATTTAAAAAATATAACATTCATTTAAATACTGAATTGGTAAAAAATAAACCAAGAAAGCATTTGTGTTAGTTTATCGATACGTGCAGCCTCTCCATTATTTTAGCTTCTCAGTTGGTGTATGTTGTGATTTTAGTGATCCACAGTACAGTAAACACAAGAAGAACGTAACAGTTCATGAAAATCACTTATGTCCGAGGCTGGAATCGAACCGTCTGCTCCAGGAACTACCCGAGCGCTAACCACCATTCTTCCGGGTCGGCACCTGCGATGCCTACAGTAGCAGCGGATGAGTCCTACCAAGACCGCAGCAGAGGGGTCAACTACTGTTATACACATGTTGACCAGCATTACGTTTCCTTGTTCCCAGTTTCCTGTGTATTCCTCCAAACTATATGTCTCATAAACAACAGTTACAAAATATAGAAACAATCGTTCATTGTCATTCATTATTGATTAGTATCAGCTTCTAAAATTTTCGCACTTGTGAAACTTCTGGTTGTATTCTGGGTTACCAGTTGACTGGTAACAATTTTACCCCTCAAACCAGTGCAGGTTCTTTACGGACTACTGTCGGAAGAGTTCACCATAGTATTAAAATCAGAATGGAGTGAAAAGTTGGCCTACTATAATAACTTCAAGTAGCAAAAAGCGTATAAATCGCGAAATAAACTAATGATTTCGAATGTATCCGCTAGCAATCACAGCAGTTCGTTAATTACCAAATGTTTTAAATCTACGTCCTTGGATACTTACCAGTAACGTTTTTGGTAAGAACATCAAACCAACGTTTCACCTGTCGTTTGAGTTTAACAGCACCACCCACAGAATATTGCTATAGCTAAAAAGCCGTATTAGTTTATTGTTCTTTGCCTGTTTATGAAACACCACTAAAACCACAAAGGTGACAACACTTTGTGAAATTGTTCCTTCAACTACTGACCCCTCATCATGTTTTGTTTTTGTTTTAAAAAGAGTGTTCATTTCGCCTTAAGCAGCTTTCGTTATGAATGGCAGGTGAAAATAAGTTTTTTTGACGCTAAAATACTGTCAACTCAGAATGCGTTGACGACATCTCATGTCACCGACAACAGTAATTTAGTTGTAATTTTTTCCGTATGTTTCTAAAATAATTTTAAATGTAGTAGTAAAAGAACAACATGTCTTTATAGCACACCGCAAAATTAACTAACTTCAAAAATCTGCAATTATTTGTCAACGCACTCACCTAAAACTATCTTTACATGGCAAATATTGATTTTGTCTTTAATAGTTAGTTATTTTAAGTGACAGATGATCGGTATAACGTCTTCCTTTCTTTTGAAGCTAGCGTTTGTTCAAAATTAACTTTTTGTTTGAAAATGGTAACTTTTAATGTTCTGTATGGACACGTAATTTCTCTTGAATGTTTTAAAAAACTAAAATGAAGTGCTTTCAATGTCTGCACAACTCTTTTATTAACGAAATACAATCCATATTTTCGTTTCTATAACGATTATGTTAAAATGTGGCACGTTTTTTTGTGAGGTGGTTGAGTCTCAATTTTGTATATTAACGTGAATGTACCACCTACCGGGTATAGTACCGTCTTGGTAGATGTGTATAATGGGTTGAATAAGTCCCAGGATGAAATGTAGCGATGTGCAATTCAGGTCGTTCGGATTAATATGAGCATGGTAGTACCTGCATTTTTCGGTGTAGGAATTCCGATTCATCGAGACATCATAGGAGCTCTGCACTGATTCGTATTCATTTTAAACTGGTAAATATTATGTCCATGTACGCTTTTATAAAATGTGTTTTTTTTTAATTACACTGTAACAATCAGGACCGGTTATATTTGAGTGATATTATTTCTTCTTCCTGTCGTCAATCAATATGTTCCATTCCATAATTTCTGGATTGCTTCTCAGCCATTTTCAATCGTGAATTGGTGAGGCATCTTAGAAGCGTGAGTACTGATGATTATGAGCTTTAAGGGTGTTAAGTGCAGTCAACACGCCGTTTCAAGTACGGATTGGTGACTTTTCCGATTGCAGGGTGGAGCTGGTCATAATGGATGTAATTTAAGGGTTGTCATCTGTTTGCGATTAGTGTAACTTGTGTCCTGTGTGATAGGTGTATTTTTGTTTATGAAATGTGTTGTTTTGTGAGGTGAAACTGGCGGACCGTCCCAGTATTTACCAGGGTGACTACAACAACAAGCGTAAAACCCATAATCATAAGCTCCAGTACACGGGATCCAAAACTCGAACCAGATCCAATTTCCCCACCCATTTAGGTGGCATCTTAATTCGCGCAGCAATGTTGCCAGTTTATTGATGAGTATAGCGTACTAATTGCTAACGGACAGTTGTCACACGCTGTTATTTTTATTTTTGTTTACATTTCGTGTATTTCGGAAGTCGAGATAATTTGTTTTATGTGACATGATTACATTGTTTTATCATTTGTTGTAAAATCTAATTTTTCCAGTTTGTTTCCGTACAGAAATAAGTACACTATTGTTTCCGAAAATTGTAACGTACAGAAAGAATGGTCGGAATCAATGAAAACAAAGGATACGCGCAACATTGGAAATATTATGAGTATGTACCTTGGTGACCGATCTTCGCTCGGTATCTTTCGATTTCTGTTCAATATACAAGATCTTGAGTAAAGTTTGATTAACGTAAAAGACTTGAAGGCTTCCTATACATTCTGAGGTGCATTTTTCCTTGTTCTATCCAAAGAGAAACTCAACTAACATTAGTAGGCTTACTGGTACCTGAAACTTCTACGATATGAGGTTGGAGCTGTTTACGAGAAACCAAATACAAGAATTGCTCCTTTTTTTGTAAAGCAAAACGAGATATATATATATATATATAAGGATAGCTCGTTTTTTAAGATATAAAATTAAGATTGTAGTGATACAGCGTGCACGTAGACCCAGCAGAGTCCCGGGCAGATCATTGTTACCCCATGCTCAGTTGGTGCAGTGTTTTCAAGCGAAGTGGAAACGTGCATGAAGTGCCAGCATTCCTTTTCGGTGCCAAACGGTGAAATATTTGCAGATATGTGAGTTCGAATGTTGCTTAATGTTTGGTCTTCGAAACATGAGTTTGTCGTACCGTGGCATAGCGACTGGTACAGTGCACGCTGTTACGACAGTGATGCGAGCGTGAAACAAGTGGACAGAAAGGGGGGGTACTTGGTCACATAATTTCAGCACGCCTCAGACTGCAACGCCATCATTGGAGCGCTGAGTAGCATAAACTAGTGTTTTCGGGAGAGTTCTTTTCAACTTTTCGTACACTGATGGCCGCGTACATGTTAGACACTACCGTGGTGAACGCAATCGGGCAGACTTCATTGTTGAGTGGCATAACTGACAGACGCTAAGTGTAATGGTTTGGGGCGCCACTGGCTGGTCACATGTGAAGAGAAGTGTGAAAAACTTCTTCGAAGAACATTGGATACCACTGCTTCCGAGGCCTGTACCGTCAATTCACATATTGCCCGTCGAAAATGTCTGGAATATGTTTGGTCATTATAGTCCTCATGCAACCATTTTCGATGTTTAATGGAAACGCCTAGAAACCGCGTGGCAGTGTTTTGCCTAGCAGTATATCAAAAGGTTTTTTTTTATTTTATTTTTTTACTGCTTACCGTCTCTTAACGGCGAGGTCTTTAGAGACGGCGAAAGGGGGAGGGGGCAAGGAATGGGAAGGAATTCGGCCATGGCCTTTTGAAGGAAGCATCCCGTCATTCACCTGGAGTGATTTGGGGAAACCATGGAAAACCCAAACCCGGACGGGGATTCGAACCGCCGTCCTCCCGAATGCAAGGCCAGAACGCTAACCGTTACACCATCACGCTCGGTTATATCCAGGGTCTCTTTGATTCCATGCCACGACTTCTAGAGACTCAAATTGCAGCACGCGGTGGCTTCACACCGTACTGAATTCACACTGTCAAAGTGTGCACAGTTCTGTAATTCTAATCACTTATGTAATGTCATGACCCTAATCTTTAGAATCAATTTCATTCAAATCACATGTCTCCTTCTAGATGTTGCATTTTTCACGCGGTGTATTTTTAATGAATGGTGATTGTTTTGATGAGAAATATTTTTGTAATCTTTTCAATTACTGCCGTGCTCTTTTTTTTATATGCAAGTTTCGTTTGACGTAACAACCTGTTACTAGAGACTGAAAGGAATGACCACGTGTTCTTGTTGACTTGTGACCGTGTTTCGTAATATGTGTTGAGTGTTAATTTTTGTAAAATGCTTAGTATTTTAGGTTGAATTTGAAGATCATCACAGCCATTCGTCTAGGTAATTTGGAAAAACATCCTAAAACAGTAGCACAAACAGCCCACAAAACAGATTAGCGATTTAAATTAACAAATTACACACATACCGATATTCCCATGCGCTCTGTAGACAGTCTAACGCCACTGTCCAAGCTGCTAATTGTGGGGCTGAGAGTAATACTGCTTATTTCCGGTTTTAGATACTACATGAAATGTGTTTGTCGCACGAAAAAAAACGGGATAGAAACTCATTTATTGACTCTGACATGTAATACGTTTCTTCGCAAATGTAGTAATGAACGTGGGTAATTTTTGGGTGTCACTAGAATGAGAAGTTGACTCACCTCCATAGTTAATAATTTTTTGGTAAATCACCAACAAATTTTAAGCTTAGCTTCATGTAGATGTACTTGCATATTCGAGATACGGTTCTCACATAGGATATAGCGGAATATACCTACCAGTTTTTGTTTTTTATTTATTTGTTTTTAATAATAGATTTTCCTCCTTTATTGGTGAATAAATACCTAAAGTTGATACTAAGTTCTTGACTCTATTGGAGATCACGATTCCACAACAACATTCCCTCATTCTGAAAGTATTTCTAACGGTGTTTTGAGTTTGACTATTGCAGTATTGTGACGTCGATTTCTCTCGGATACGTGATCTTCAAATTCCCAAATTCGTTTTTATAAGTGTGTTTCATTAGCTTATTAGGTATCTCGTGGTTCAATTAATATATGAAATAACTAGTCCACCACCCCGTTCAAATACAAACTGTTTTTGTGTCTCGAAGACATACACAACTTCAAAGATACTGGTCACATGTATGCACAAATTCCAGCGATTACATTCAACACTTCTTCGAATCACAATATTGCCATACTGTCTCACAGTACACATAAACTTTGTCTAAAAAGTGTCAAAAAACTGTCTCTGAATCTCTGTCACTCGCTTTATATAAATTTCATCGAAAGTTCTAGAACAGTACAAACGCTTCCGACAGATATTTTTCGAACATTAACAATAGTTAAATAATTAAAACCATATTAAAACCAATCAAATTTAATAAAAAATTATTTACAATCATTAAAACATTCTCAGAAATGAAAAAATTAAAGATACTTAAACACAAAATTAATGACATAAATTTTAAGCCGTAGTAAATCATCCATTAAATATTTAGCTCACCTTAATACTTGTAATTATAAACAATTAAGTGATTCTCTTTCATAGTTCTGTCCATAAACATATTAAATGGTATTTACATAATTTCTTTTCATAAAATAAAGTCCATTTACACTGATTTACAGTAAAATGCAAGACAAATATACAAAACCATTTTCAATCACAATCTAGCTTGCTACATAGGCTTCATAAAACAAAATTCCGTTTAAAGTCAAGGTTTGAGGGCTGTTACAAGCTCATTTGTTCGACTAATAAACAAGGCACTTTTATACATTTACTAGCTGATACCCGCGACTTCGTACGCGTGGATTAAGAATTTCTTTGGCAGAACTGAATATAGAAAGTTGTTGGTAACGAAGGACTGTTCCCAAACGACACCGATTCGGCATAATATGACAGGAAAGCCATCACTAAATCATTCTACCGTCGAACCTGTCTCTTGAAGAGAATCAATTTCCAACATATTTAAAAACAGAAAAACAAACGAAGGTTACGGATGTTGGGTGGCAGGGGGGAGGGGGGGGGGGTGTTAACTAATGGCAGCTTTATTTCAGCATGGTTTTTTATTCTTTCTTCAGCATGAGCATTCGATTCTTGGGTTCTAATAACTTTAGCTGCTAGTATTCTGCTAGAGCTACAACTTAGGCCAGTTTATGCCCGCAAGCCATGTCAAAAAAGAAGGCAAAATAAACTGGTGCCAGACACATTTAGGCAGACACAAAATAATAGGACAGGGAAAATTTACATCTATACTAAAAAAGTGTACACCTACAGTATTGCAAGATTACCTACGATTTGTCTCGTACTGCACCCCTAAATTTTT
Source organism: Vandiemenella viatica (assembly GCA_031002005.1). NCBI lineage: Eukaryota > Metazoa > Arthropoda > Insecta > Orthoptera > Morabidae > Vandiemenella > Vandiemenella viatica. The sequence goes on along the minus strand of JARYHS010013106.1, from coordinate 36,044 downwards.
GATATCCACAGTTTAACATTCAATCCGAATAACCGACGATATTACGATCAAAATCAATTTTTTAAATTTTTTCCCTCCACGGAGATTTGAACCGGAGAAGACAATCCAAACGTAAGTAAGAAAGCGCTTTAACCACTGAGCTATCTGACCGCTGTATTGAAAGGCAGTACAGAGTTCTAGACATCCAACGCGTCAGTCTATCGAAGTTCAGTAATTTTTCGAAATTATAAGACAACATGTATTATTTATACAGATAATTTTTCAACCGAATGTAGACAGGTTTTTTTTCCTGGTTTTCAAGGATAAGTGTGCAAAGTTTCATCGAGATGGGATGAAAACTGTGGATTTGTATGAAGAACAAATAAACAAACATACATACATTCATCTTTATATATATAAATACTAGCCTCGTACCCGCGACTTCGTACAAGTGGATTAAGAATTTTTTTGCCAGAATTAAATATAAAAAGTTGTTGGTAACGAAGGTTTGGTCCCAAACAATATCGAGTCGGCATAATATGACAGGAAAGCTATCACTATATCACTCTACCGTCGAACCTGCCCCTTGAAGAGAATTAATTTCCAACATATTTCTGTCACTATTCGATAAGATTTCAAAATTTCGTAACTACAACTGTTAATCATACTGAAAAAAAGATCCTGTGCCCTTCATACAGCTTTCCTTATAAAATTCCATCACAAAGATATAGCCATATAGTCGTCAAAACGTAACAAAAAGACAGAGACTTACTTCCGTATTTATATTAGTATTACTGTGGTTCACACTCACACACTGACTGCGAACAACACCTGAGGGATCATTATAACGTAAAAAAGTGTACACCTACAAAATTGCAAGACTACTTACGATTTTCCTCGCATTGCACCCCTAACTTTATAATATCTACAGTTTAACATTCAATCCAAATAACCTACGGCCCAGGCCTGACTCTTACGATGAAAAATATGTATAAAAATCTTAGCCTTTACGGAGATTTGAACCGGAGACCACGACGTTCGTAAGCAAGCTCTTTAACCATTTTTTTTTAACTGCTGACCATATTCATTTTACAGAATAACATCAATAATATAATCCTACAAAGTTATAAATACAATTTTTTTCTTCCAATTCATAGTTTTTAACATATAAGTACTTACAATTAATATATTTCCATTTACAGAATAACATCAGTAATTTAATTTAAAACATGATATCATTAGTACAATTTTCCATTATCCTTTTACAGAGTAATGTTAACAGTTTTACAATAATAGTACCATTAGATTTAGCCAACACGCTGAACTAAAAGGTAGACTTTATTTATCAATGTAACTACGCAGTTGAGCCATCACCACCCCCTTTTTTTTTTTTTTTTTTTTTTTTTTTTTTTTTTTTTACATTATATAATTACATTTGCTGAATTCCAGTTGTGGCAGCGACACAACACTAAATGTTTTTATAATATTGGAATCATGTTTTAATAGTACGTGACAACTGGCTTACAGAACAGGAGTAAGCTGCAACACAAATTTTAGTTCACCAAATCATCCAACTCCTTGTCGATTAAAAACAAGATGTAGCATATTTGCAAACAGCTCACGATAATGTGGCATTCTACGCCATTTCCAATGTGCCGTTGCCATATAGTGAGAGAAGGCACGAGGATCGGCGTCAAACCCGCTTATTATCATATAATGAATATAATGTCCAGCTAACCACATAATGGTATTATTCTTCGTCCTGGGAAAGTATGTACAGTCCAGACGCAAGAGAATCTCATCGGAAATTGTAGCCTCCGTCGTACGAAGGAGAAAAGCTAATTGCCGACGAAGCCAGCTCCAATGTCCATGACTACAGAGGGTCAATCTATGGTATAACGTATCCAATTCATGGCAACGATTGCAGCGGTCTGTCTCCTGAAGGCCAATACGAAAAAGTCGAACATTTGTAGGAATAAGATCATGAACCACCTGGTACCATGAGGACGCCACTTCCATCGGAAATACAGGAAGACTAACGTTTGACCAGACAACCTTCCAATCTGTTGTTGGCGATAAGGATTCCACAGAAGAAACACAATGCAGAAACTGCCAACGACGTATCAACATCTTAACGGAAGGGTGCCTTTCGGAAAGGATGTCCCTTCCTATATAGCTAACTTCAAGAAAAAATATCCTAACATGCCTTAATTTATAATGAATCCTACCAATATATACAGGAGGTATTAAGCTTGCTGGCATGAGACAGTCGAAAAGGAGTGCTGTTAGTGATCGAGGATCACGTAAACAAGTTAGAATAGTGCGACGAATATATAATGCAGCAGCCTTGATCCGAATGTCAGGAAGACCCAAACCTCCCAACAGTCGGGGGCGCGCCATAACTTCATAACGGACTCTATATATGGTGTGTCGCCAGATAAATCTGCCAGATAAACTTTTCAGCTTGTGGAACATCATCGCAGGAAGGGGAAAAATTTGTGCTACAAAGTAAGCTTTACTCAACACATAAGTTTCCAGGACACGGACTTTGTGAAGGAGGGAGAGAGAACGGGATTCATGTTCATTTATTGTTCCCAGGATCTTATCCGTAACGGATTTCCAATTGATTGAGGCCATCTTCAACGGACACTTGTCGATTATAATGCCTAACGATCGGTGACGAAATACTGTCGAGGCCCATGGAATCTCAACCGCCTCAAATCCTCGCAATTTCAGTAAGAAACATTTTTGTTCATTTATATGTGTACCCGTAAGATAACAGAAGGCATCCAACACTTCTTTAAGCACCGGTATTTCGTCAGGAGTGCGAAGAAGCACCATGACATCGTCCGCATACGCGCGGACTGTAATATTTTCTCCAAGCAGCGACCTGCCACTCAGACGAGAAGCTATACGTCGCAATAATGGTTCCAGAAAAAGAACAAATAACGACATCGATAAGGGACTCCCTTGCAGAACACCCTGACAAACCTCTATAGGGGAAGTAAGACGACCATTTACATCAATTGACACCTGAATACCAGTAATTAAGGAAGTAATTATCCGACGTACATCATCGTTAAAACCAACAGCCGTTAACACTTTCATTAAAAACTCATGATTAACGCGATCGAACGCCTGATGAAGATCAATAAAAAGCAAGGCACCTGTCATTTGGACGGTGGAAGCAATCGAGATTAGATCGCGGCATTCAACAACAGTAGTCAAGAGAGTACGACCCGGAATACAACTTTGATGACTCGCAATGATGTCAGGCAGCAAGGCCGCTAGTCGACTATTTACCGCTCGCGCTACTATTTTATAATCATAGTTTAGGAGTGATATAGGGCGAAACTGATCAACACGCAAACGTCCCGCTTTTTTGGGAATTAACACAATCTTAGCAACTTTAAAGGATAGCGGAATTTGACACCCATGCATTACTTCATTCACTATAGAAGTTATCATATCCCCTATCAGAGGCCAGAAGCGAATATAAAATTCTTTTGGGATACCATCGACGCCAGGCGACTTGTGGGAGGGTGAATGATTCACAATGTTAAATATATCTTCACGATGAAATATTGAAAGAAACTCCTCTTGGTGAGCAGGTGTAACAATATTACTAAGGAGAGAAGTAAAATCAGCAGACGATAGGCCATCGGAATCAACTGCAGTGTAAAGCTCGGAGAAGTAGTGATAAATTTCACGCATGATATCACATTGAGAAGACCTCTCATTCCCGTCAAGAGAATAAATTGCAGTAAGGCACTTCTTCTGAGATCGCTTGTGAAGCCGAATAAGGTGGTACATAGATGCTAACTCATCCTGGAGGATTGAACGAGGCTGGGCACGCAACCGAACGCCATCCAGTTCCCTTCGTTTTAATTGTAAGAGTTTAGCCTTCACACGATGTACATCAGTTACCCTCAAAGGTGCTGTCCGAGCACTATCATATAGATCACGAAGGACAGCATAATAAAATTCTCTAGTCCGCCTTATTTCAGCTGCCTTTTCAACACTAAAACGCCTGAGCGCAGATCGAAGCCTTGGTTTTGCAATGGTAACCCACCATTCAAGAAGAGTGGGATACTGCGCTTGTGAACGAATCGCCTGCGTCCACACGTGAGCAATAACGTCTTCCAGAGAGGGGTCGTTGAGGTGTGAAACGTTAGCTTCCATAGGGGGCGTGAAAGATAAACATGCTGGGGAACGTGGTTAAAAGTCATTGAAACTGCACAGTGATCTGAAGCTGGCAGGAATAACATCAATTGAGAGAAGCTGGTCACATATTGGGGCAGATAGATAAAAGCGATCCAAACGGCTACTGGAAGTTGCTGTAAAATACGTAAATCGCACCTGTGTTGGATATCTGCAAATCCATACGTCCCGCAAATGCAACGATGTCACTATATCATTTAGTTCACGACAGTAATTATAATTGGGAGTCTGATCTACAGGACGTAAGACGCAGTTGAAATCGCCTCCCAGCAAAATCTTCCGCGGATTCCGTCGAAGTAAATACACAACATCTTCCTTATAAAACCGCGCGCGGTCGGATGAATGACCTGATCCAGAAGGAGCATAAAGAAAGATTAAGGCAAGATCGTAAAAGGTACATCCTATACCTCGACCGTCATCTAAGATTTCGAAGTTCAACAGCGGAATTCCTTCTCGATAGATCAAGGCCGTACCGGTTGTTAGTTCAGTGGCAATATTAAAAAACATGGAATATCCAGGAAGATTTAACACATCAAATAACACTTCTTGTAAACACACTATATCAGCCTGAGAATCATAAATGAATTGACGCAATTCTGCAAGCCGTAATGAGGAAGTAATCCTATTAACATTGAGTGTAAGAAATTTATATGCCTGCATTCAACTAACTAGTGTGAGACAATTTTTTCGACACATTGAATGCATCTATACATCATCTCCTCATCTCTTCTATACTATTGCGCGATGGAGAAGCAAAAACTTGTTAATCTTCCCCCCCTGAAGTTGCAGAATCTTCACTTTTTTTCTTTTTACGCGAGGCTGCACGTGAAGGTTGAAAACGTTGTTTCATACCACTCCTTGTCATCATGACTTCTTGATTCGGAAGAGTAGGAGGCTTGTCTAACTCAACTTCAAAGGGAAGGTCTTCTCCACCCCTATCAGTTGGATTCGGGGGACATATCGCGGGACAATGTTTTCCGTCGTCATTTGCAGTGTAGGCAGATAAAGAACCGCTAGTGGTGGGCTTTAATACCTGACCAGTAAGCAAAGTACCCGAAGTATCCTGTTGCTCTCCATTTCGACGTGGTGGAGTAAGGGTAATACAGCAGAACACTGTAATTTCTGATCAGTATTCGATGTCTCCGAGGAGACATCAGATCCCACAGTAACAGTTGTATCAACGTCGGAAGTGGAGGACATGGACACCACACTCATATCAACATCAACAGAAGCAGAAGGGGGATCATTCATAATGTTAGAATTACAATTAACATCACTTGATATCTCATTAATGCAAGAAGACGAACCCTCAGTCAACGCTGCCTCTTTTGGACGAGACTGAGGAGGGGCGTCTTCAAGGTCCGTATCGTCATGAGTCCGCCGGCGTTTGACTTGTGACACTGAATCCAGTGCCCCCGCGGGGGCAGCGATCGCACCTGTACGCTCTGGTAATGGCGGAAATTCGTGAGGCTTTGGGGGCAATGAGCCGCCTTCATCACCTGAATCGGGAGACTGAGTATCAGCAGAAGGCAATGACATTAATTCTGCTAACGTCAATTGATGTCGTTTTTTGATAAGCCGACTTTAAAATCGTAACACGACGCGGACAATTCGATCTGAGATGACCACTTTCGTTACAATAAAAAACATGTTCCCTCTTGCCCCTCATATGTAACATGGATTCGGTAACCACAGACTGTCAAGTGTGACGGAATACTCTTTTTGACACTCATAAACACAGTCCGAATACCATTATAACATTGGAAGCGATGTTGTGGTGACCAGCGTTCCCATCGGATGTTTCGTATAATTCCAAACGGAAGCAACGCTGCTTTAAGAAAGGAATCGTCTACCTCAGGAGGAAGATTATATACTCTAACCGGTATATACTCGAGTGACGCATTTTCAATAACAACCTGAGAAGTGGAACCGTCACGATGTGTAAACATCACATTTGAACTAATTCGAGATAGAAGCCGTTCTGCTTGGAAGGGATCATAGAACTTCACAAAAAATGCATACAGGTCAGAATCAAAGTAAGCAGTATCTACCTGATCCGGTGTAACATGAATCACATCAACCAACCAATCATGAATTTCTACAGAGCTGGGCTGAGCACGACGGGTATTCTTGTCAAAATTGAAACGAACCGTACCCCGACGAGGAATAGACTTGAAGGACTCGACAGACTTCATGGCACGGGCAGAAGACACCGCCGCCAAGTGAAGTCAACAACGAAGACTACTATACGCGGCCGATGCGACACCGACCAGAGCTAACACCAGACTGAGGAAAGTTCGACACACGCGGTTCTGTGGCAACAGGCGGAAGTGTTGCAACCTGCTCACTCGACGCGCTCTCGACCACTGTCCGCACTCGGCGGCCGCTAGCAGCGAACTCAGGCCACTGAGCTGCCAGTTCACTACACGGAAACACGGTACTGGAGACGTCCACATCCAACGTGTCTGCCTATCGCCGTATTTCGAAGTTATGAGACAACATGTGTTATTTATACAGATAATTTTTCAACCAAATGTAGACAGTATTTTTCTCCTTGTTTCAAAGGATAAGTGTGCAAAGTTTCATCGAGATCTACAGTTTAACATTCAATCCAAATAACCTACGGCCCAGGCCTGACTCTTACGATGAAAAATATGTATAAAAATCTTAGCCTTTACGGAGATTTGAACCGGAGACCACGACTTTCGTAAGCAAGCTCTTTAACCATTGAGCTGCCAGTCCACTACACGGAAACATGGTCTGGAGACGTCCACATCCAACGTGTCTGCCTATCGCCGTATTTCGAAGTTATGAGACAACATGTGTTATTTATACAGATAATTTTTCAACCAAATGTAGACAGTATTTTTCTCCTTGTTTCAAAGGATAAGTGTGCAAAGTTTCATCGAGATCGGATGAAAACTGTGGATTTGTATGAAGAACAAACAAACTAACAAACAAACAAACATATATTCATCTTTATGTATAAAGATATGAGCAGATGCAAGCATACTATGATATAAAAAAATGAATAAATCACGCACGGTTTTTTTACATCTTCTTGTATTACTTCTGATGGTGTGTTTACGTCAGAGGCGGCGTTAGCGCGAACCAGCTGAGCGTAGTTGTTGGTCGGTCAGTGACCGCGCACAGTGGTAGCTGGAAACCCCCACATCTGGCCACTGTCTAACTGTATCACAGCCCGTCGGCCATTTGTCAGAGGCCCGAGGGCTCGCCATTCATTACGCCCACGCGCGGCGTCGCTAGATATTCCGCGCAGATAGCGGCGTTTGTTCTCGGACGGCGAGGCGTGACGGCCGCCTTGTCGCGTCCGCTGGCATTCAGGCCCCCCCTACGTCCAGCGACACCCGCAATTAGAGGTCTCTACAAATCTCCAAATATACACTCAGTCAGTAGGAAGCAGTGGAGGAACAATCGCTAAACACCACGCACCACATTCCGTTAGATGGAAACATGCAAACTCCACAAAAATAATAAAGTCAACAAAACCCGCGTCAGATCAGGGAACACATAAATTATACCAAATATGGTTATTTCTAGCCTACTATATGTTTAGAAGGGCGAAAGATGGATAAAAACAGCGTTAGAGTGAAATCACACAGAGCCTTAGAGACCAAGAGGAAAAATACTAGAGTGATGGGACAAAGACATTATTAGATTGTTCGTGGTTTAATTAATATGCCAAATAACTAGTCCACGATACAATTCAGTTTAACATGCTTTTATTTTCATAAACACGACGTCAACGATACTGTTTACATGCATACATACAATCCAGCTATTGTATACAACACTACTTCCACAGACAATACAGTTCTTGGCCGTCGTAAATTGAGTCGGTGAAAACTGTTTCTGTCTCCGATGTTTGCCTTATATAAGTTACATCGAAATTTCTAGAACACTTCAAAAGATTCCGACACATATTTCTCGAAACATTAACAATTCTTAATCAATTGAAACATATTAAAAACAATCAGAATTAATAAATAATCATTTGCAATCAATACAAAATGGTCAGAAATGGAAATTAAAGATACTTAAATACAAAATTATTCACAGAAATCATTTTAAACTGTTGCAAATTGTCCTTTAGACATCGTAACTTTCCTCAATACTTGGAATTACAAACATTTAAGCAATTATCTTGCTCAAGTCTGTTCTCAAACATATTAAATGGCCTTTAAGTCATTTCTTTTCATAAAACAAAGTATATATACATTGATTTACAGGAAATTGTAAATCAAACCTACCAGATAATATTCAACCAAACTCTAGCTTACTATAAGTCTTCATAAAATACCATTCAATTTAAGTTTAGGTTTGAGGGTTGTTACAACATCCGTTGTTGGAGTTAATTGGCAGAGGATTGCCCAAGATCGTTCAACCTGGAGAAGACTACTCAAGCTATACCTAAACTCATAACGATGAGAGCCGCATTGTTTGATGAATGAACTGGCTATTGATGATGATTGTGATGAACTGTATATGATTCCTTGGGCTAAGTGGGAATTCACGAGAACCAGACCGGATATTGCCATTCAGGTTTTGGCTTTCCGTGGAATCTGTAAATCGCTTCAGATGAATTCTGGTTCAGTCCTTGAAGAAGCCAACGGAGGATTCCTTCCAGTTCCTAACACCCAGTCATCTTCCAGCTCCAGTGACACTGACGATCTGAAAATCACGTTACACCACCAAATAATACGGATGTGTATTATGGTTACTAATGTCCGCTAAAAAAAAAAAAAAAAAAAAAAAATAATAAAAAAAAAAAATCTACACACTGATTTTCAATTTTAATTAATCTCTCTAACTAATAGTTCGATAAAATAGTGGAATAACAATGGAAGGATGGACACAATAAGTAATCCTGGATACTTAACGGGACTAAACTATGACATTTGTTGTTATGACGAGCTGAAATGAAATAAAGAAAAATATATGTATGCAGAGGAGAATCGTATTAAAAACTAAAGAAAAAAGTGTGATAAATTTAGGTTCAAATGAGAGTTACTAAAGAATATTAAATCTCTTTAATTGGAATAACGATTGTAGAAACAGTACGGGAAATGTTTTATTGAAGGTCAAAATTTACAGAATATGCTAAATAAGAAAATAATTATTGAACTAATGTTCGGTAATGGTAAATTGTTGTTCCTGCAGTTGAAACCGTTATTATTTTTTAATTGCTCACCAACAGTCGTTAGCAAGAACGAAAAAAAGAGAATCATAAGCAAGAGAGAGTTATGCTGCAGAAAATGACCAGCAATGACCAAAAATAGTTATGACAGCATTTAAGAAATGAAAAGAGTACATCATAAAAATAATGAGAAAGTTCACATTTTGCCAATATTGTTACATGTATTAAAAATATGATAAGATATATTCAGATACTTTCTTGCAAGTTGAATCATTACAAATTTTTGTACATTTATGTATATCAACACTGAAATCAATTGAAGGTAACAGGGATTACTTATTATTTGTTTGTAATCTTATCTATTGATACCACTGAATAATCCAAAGTATAAATCAGTGATCATTCTGTCTTTGACAGAACTGACTGGTAAATGTAATAGTGTAACCCGTTTTCTGGGACTTAATAACGTAAAACACCATGGGTCTAGTACATAAAGTAAAGGTAAATTTATTAATGCTAATTGAAGTAGATCTAAATCCAGTATTTAAATAAAAAAATCTAATTTGGAACTTATTTTCTACGTTAGCACTAGAGAAACAAAACTTGAATTAATGACGCCAGGCATTTATTATTTCCAGAGATGATTGGGATACGCTTGTGTAAACTGACATTTCTAAAGTATTTTATATTCATGTAACTGCATAGTTAGAGATTTAAAAAAAAAAAAAAAGACAATCCATAATTGAAAAATGTTGTGGGCCTTATTGCTCAACAGGAAGTGTTATAAAAGACATACGACGTGTTAAGTTTGATATTTGTCACAATCTAAGTGTTATTGATATCACAATATTACTATGAGTCGAAACATGTGATCTGCTTTCAATTTCTGAGAATTAGACGACGACACATCGAAGCAGTATTGCCGCGGAGTGACCAGAGAAAGTCCACAGAAAATATTAAATGTGGGAAGTTTGAACCGCAGTTTTGCACGTTCAGAGAACGGGACAATGCTCAGTGTCGCCGACATGCTGACGCCTCCGCTCACAAAGGGGTGGCGCGCGGGAACCGTTACCTGCCGAATTTACTGACCTCATCCCTTCCCAGTGCCCCGACAAGGTCAAGCAAAATGTGCGGGAACGGGTAGCAAATGTTAGCGACGACATGAAGCACGTGGTGATGGACATATATCGATGCACCAATCGTGAACGGATACAGGGGTTTACAGTTTTTAATTCAAGGCTTCTGTTCCATGTGCGGGGAGAGGAAAGCTGGCTTTGCTGCGACAAGAGGACACGACGCCATATTCACTTCACTTGCAGCCGGGACGAGCTACAATGCCGACGTGTCACCCGACACGCCCTTAGCCGTTGATCAGTGACTGTGTCTGGTCGCATAGTCTGGCTCAGATGGGCTGGAAGCTGAGCGGTCCACCTGCCAGAGATTGTAAGCTGATGTGCTAGCGCGGACATATCCGCAAATCTGGCATTCGTTGCAGCAGTGGCACAGAGCGTGTCACACCTCGTCGAGAAGATGCGATTACGGTAAAGTACTGACGTATAGGTCCACAGTTCCACTGGGTTTCAACAAGGCTTGCTAACCCGTAAACGGCTCCTGAGATAAGACTCTGCTCCCATCATAACAATTACTGAGCTATCCAATATTTCATGTTCATAACTTCAAATTCGAGCATCTTGCTCATTGTTTTAAATTCAAACGATGCTTTTAACTTTAAACGGCGCCCCTGGGATTCTTTTGTAAATGTTAACTTTAAGTTGTTGGCCTGTGATGCCACTTTAAAACATGTTGACTTTGCAAAATCATTGAGATATCTAAATCAGTTTTATGTTTGCTTTTATCCGGCGGATTGTAAATGTCGGGTATTGCTTGTTTGTTGTCTTTGGATTATGTTTAACTAGTGTTGCCCAAATGCAAGAACAAGACCAGACTTGGCCGGTCTTGGTCTTGCATCAATACACCTGGTCTTGGTCTTGGTCTTGCAAAAATGCAAGACCAAGACCGATTTTGGGCAACACTAGTGTTGCCCAAATGCAAGAACAAGACCAGACTTGGCCGGTCTTGGTCTTGCATCAATACACCTGGTCTTGGTCTTGGTCTTGCAAAAATGCAAGACCAAGACCGATTTTGGGCAACACTATGTTTAACGTAACGTTAACTATACCCGGGCTTGTATAAGCCAGAAGACTAAATAAATTGAGTATAATTTTGTGTGAAACTAACTTCTTGTAGAAATCATGGTTCTAGTTCACCATTTAACCAAATAACCAACTTATTGGATGTCATACATATTATTAATAATTATATTTCATCAACGTATTGGTTCCCCCCTCCCTAACCGAAGGGCCAATACAACCTGAAAGGGGGATTTTGGTCAATCATCGTGCTGTATGCATCACATGAACCAGCTGGATCACCACATAGTTTAAACTCAACTCAAAGGAGAGTTTAAATTAATAGTCTGTTGCAATTGAATAAGACCGCCTGTTTCTAGCCAAACGTTTAAACCAGAATTAGTCAACCGGATGCGTCCGTGAGTGTTCATGACAAGATGGTAGCTATTAATCATTTCTAACCTTAATTTTAGGGCTATTTTTTTTGTTCTTAAGTTTGTCATTTCGATGTTTGTTGACGGTTTGCAATGAATATTTAATATTTTCACCATATAACACGTAATTTAGTATTTGGGACATCATGCTATTATTGTCCGTTTAAGGTAACCGGTTCAATGTCTGGTGTCGTGATTGCGATGAAATCTGAGCATTTACAACATACAACACAAAAATCTGCATTCATCTCGTTATTATCCACACGTTTTACGATATCATTGTGTGCTAATGGTCAGCGGTTCAATGTACGACGATGCTGTTATGGTGCCTTCAAGATTACCTGTTCTATGTCTGGTACACAATTTCAACGAAATCTTGGCATTTACTCAAACAAAGCTTTATTTGGATCATCATGAACCATACGTCTACTTACATCACTGTGTGCTGAGTATGGTTTGGCTACGAAATATTGGCAAAACGCCAATATTTATGATAAACATCACAATAAGCTAAATTTGGAACATCGATAAACTGAAATCCGACGTATTTTTGGTTGGTTAGGTTCAAGAGATCTGTGCGTGGTAACGAAATTTCAATGAACTGTCATAATTTACACCGTACAACCAAAACTAGCAATAGTATTATTCAGAATTTGTGAAATCCGAAATTGATAATTATATATTTCCACACACTAATCTATGCTATGGCACGAAAAAAATAATATTGATAATATCATTAAACTAATTCCTATTTCCTGTGTGAATTTTTTTGCGTATGTATCTATGTCTGTGATGTGTATTTACTAACTGTACTATGTTTCCCGCGTTGTATGTGAGAAATGACAGAAAGGATAAGGGAAAATCATCCCCTGCCATTCAGAGCAGCTCTTCGAAGAACATCAAGTGAGTCGGCATCTTTAAGGTCCAATTCCGCTAGAAGTATCACGACCAAGCTTGATGGGTGAGCGGTAAAACGTGAGCCTCGCATTCTGGAGGACACTGGGATCAGAGCCCCATCCGGTCATCTGAGTTCCGGTTTCCTTTGTTTCTCGAAATCACCTCAAGACAATTTCTTCATTGTTCCTTCAAAAGACCATAGCTGATTTCCTTCACGTTCCTCATCTTTAATCCTCTCCGGCCGCTAATGATCTCACCGAGACTAAAAGACCGAGGAAAAAAAAAAAAAAATTGATGTGACCCCTACATGAAATTTTTCGTAACTAAGTCAGGTGCACAATCTAGCAACTAGAAATTGTTGACTATGTTCTTAACTGTATCAATTATTTCCTACACCAGGGTTCGAATCATCAACTCCGCAACTTAATGATCGTAATCGTGAGTCATTTTGGATGATAATCGTTATAAGAGGAGTCTATGGTATTGTAATGATGTCTGGATATGTTGTAATGCTCCGTTTTCTTGTGGCAAACAGCATCACAGGAAAAAACTGTCTTCAACTTTCTGCCGCTGTTTAAGGTAAGTATTTGCCGCATCTAGCAGTGACGACGGCCGAATGATTGTTGTCTTGAGCAATGTTGGGTAATAATTATTATAAGAGTAACCTTTGGCAGCGGTTCCCAAACTTTATTGGTACACGACCTACTTTTAAGTAAAAAAAAATTTCGCGACCGACCTAATATGTGAGTCTATTTAACAGGGCCTGTCAGAATGGGAACTGTTGTACTATCTCAATATGCTATCGACAATCGTATCCTACGAAAAGGCAAACTTTTGTACAAAGGATATACTATCGACAAAAACAAGACTTCATAAAGCATAAAACATATTATAGACCGGTAGGAAGCTGCACAGACCATCACGTCATCAAGTTGACTGCTAAAATTCCACGATTATAAATAACTAGATCAGCATATTAAAATGCAACTTGTCTGTCAAGTCGCTTTCTAGTGGAAACCACCTGCAGACCAGATTTTAGTGGTTGATTGGTAGGTTTATCATTGTGTTTTACTGCACAAAAATGTATGAAAATATGGAACACTGGGAGCAATAAATACGATGAAATAAAAGATATATTTTTGTGACGAAAACCTCAATTGTTCCGCGACCCACCAAAACACACGCCGCGACCACCCATAGTTTGGGAACCGCTGGTCTATGGTATTGTAATGATGTGTGGGTTTGTTGTAATGCTCCGTTTTCTTGAGGGGAACAGCGCCACAGGCAAAACCTGTCTTCTAGTTTGTGCCGTTGTTGAAGGTGTGAAGTTTCTCCCGTATCTAGCAGCGTCAACGGCCGGGCACTCGGTTTCGCCAGACGAGCGTGTTGGCCGGCGACAATTAAACTGTGTAGTGACCACGGCAGGCGGGCAGGACGCTGTGCGCCAGTATCGCGATAGCCCGCGCCGCGCCTCGCGTCGCTGCCAACAGCGGAACGGGCGAGCGGACACCGCCAGAGCAGTAACCCCGCGCGTATACGGCTCGGAGTAGGCTTAAATATGCGGGATGTTTCCGCCTATTACTACACATTTGGGGTATTTTGATCTTCCGGGGGGTTTTGATACATAATTTACTGCCACCACATTAGAGAGTACCATCTCGAAGCAGTTGTAAGGCCCATGGGAACTTGTTAATGAAACTCGAGCAGGATATTGTTAACTCTGACACTGATTTAAGTTACCATATATCGTCACAACCAAATGCAATAAATTGGTTTGATGTCTTAAATATACTTGTGGTGTGGTATTTGACTTCTTCTTCCATAAACCCCCTGCCCATTTCCAGCCGTAGGCGGTTACCATGGATGGGAACTGGTGTAATTTCCCGTTGCCTTTCGCAGTGTGATAATTTTTGTAAGTGTTTTTGGATAACTCTGATAGTGTGCATGTTCAATGTACAGTGTTGTGGATGAGAGATGAAAAAATGGAGAGTGAAACCCGGTGCCGGCCCATAAACGTATATTCTTCCGAAAGACACCTATGAAGTCACAAATCTTAACTTCCATATCCGACGGACGAATCACCTTCAATAGTGTCGTCTGACCCCATCCCATACGCACAGACCTGACTTGAGGTGCGTTCCCAAGGCCCCTCCCTCGCCGCTTTTTAGGGGACGCCTTTCATCTTTGCCGCATATGCTAGCAGGGACGGCGCGCGTCGACCCACCGCCAGGCGGTAAAAGATGAAAGGCTCCTACTGCCACACCACGCGCCGTGGGAATACGGCTTTAAGCGCAAAATCTGGTGATTTGGAACTGTGCACCACACTTCTCTCAACTCTGCCAGTCAAGTCCTTATGATGAAACTTTCGTCCCTCATTAGGTCTCGAACTAGCTAACTCCGAGTCAGTGCTGACACCATCACGGTGCCGCAACTTACTGAACCAACGGGGTAGTTAGATATTTTACTATCATTAACAATTCTTCATTCAAGTTAACTAATAGATTACCAGACACTGTACGCGCCCGGGGATTATAAAATGTAACAGGACATACTGGAATACTTATAGGATCTACCATTCTATTTGAAAACAAGAACTTCCTTTGTTTGCTATAATATAATTGAAAGACAGTTTGCGGCTTTTGGGCACCCACATTAATAAACCGAATTCCATCTTTGAAATAACTCCGAATAAACTCTTGTTCGTTACCCGCATTGTTTCATGTGTAGTATAATTTTTATCTGTTTCAAGACACCAGTCAGAACGTGAATTTATCTAGCTAGTTCCCATTTTGAAGAAAGAGCAGCTTATCAAAGAACACAGAAAAAGGCATGACATCGAGTAACAATAGTGACAAGACAAAATCAGTTGGTCACCGTGTGGTAGTAAAATCTTTTGACGTCCGACCGTTCAGGCGGTTCAGGTCACCTTAGTTGCAGCTGGAAGTTATCTGGCCACAAAGGATTGAAGCTATTGCGCATCAGCTAAGTACTAAGTTTCCTTGCACTGACACGTAACTAAGCGAACATCCAATTTGATCTGGACGAACACTCAGTTATGCAGTGTCCGGCAGACTCTATTGTACAAAATGAGAGACGTTATCGACGAATCGGTGCCAGTGTTTCATTTCATGTCTGAAAACGTGGACAGAATAGAGACGGGACTCAGAAAGATCCATCAATTAGGACAAACATAGTAACATCTCATACCTGTTGTGACTAATCTTGTGTATTTCATTTTTTAGAACTGAGTTCCAAGTAATAAAATAGCTATAATTTGTATTCTATCATTTCCTTGATAGTTTTGTAATAAATCTAATGTATCTCATTTGTTTTTTGCTTCTGCTGTTCCCAATTCGAACACATTTTGCTACTTCATAATCAGCCTGCGATTGCTCTTAAAAGATGTAAATCCAAATTTATAATTAGCAAATAGTTTTACCAACCAAGTAGAAACCGACATACTAACAATTCTGTAAGTATCAAATTTCCTGTCAATATTTTACACACGTGAAATTTCGAACGTTGTAGTTTGTCAGCTAAAGTGTTCCAGATGACTTAATCTAAGAACTACCATATTAAAACAGACTGGTGAAATGGTCAGTTTTAGCTCCCACACAAATCTTGATTTACAGAGGACGAATGCAACTTCGAAGTGCGTGAATGAACTACTCACGTTGTTCCGACAGTCGCTTCGGCCTAGTTCGTAGAGAGTGTCGCTTCCACGTTACTCCCCGTGGGCACCCTTAATGGGTGGCGAAGAGCACCTTGCCTCACAGACCCTGCTATAATGCCGGGTAATTCGGAGGAGCACAATTCTGCGGGGAGGGGGTGGGACAAACGGCTGTTTCCTGGGCGGATAGTTAGGTAGAAGTTGGTGAAGGTGGGGTAAGCTCCGCTCGAGAATGCCCGATGATCCAGTTTCGTGGCTGGTAAAGGCACCGCATGGCTAATCCCTAACGCCATGACCAAAACAATTATTGCAACGGCCAGTGGATGTAGTTAATCTGGAGGTCAGAGCAAAGCATATTTTCGTGTTTGCGGTGAACGTGCAACTGCGGCAATGCCATTACGCAGCCATCACCGTCTGCGCTATAGTGCACACTTAGCCTCTGTCTCCCTTTGTGAAAAGCTTATCTACAGTACAGTAACTATAACGTAGTTTCCTAAAGAGTGCCAAAAGTTTTGCTAATTGCATACAAATAAAGAAAACGTAACGAAAACGAGGAAGGTAAAAATCGTCATCAAGAAATATCTACATATTAGAAATTTTTTCTGCAAGTTGTGTAAGTAGTAACAGGTTTATCTTTGTTAGAAAGAATATATAATCTTTATCAGGTAAGCAGTGGCATCCCTTCTGTTCGGAAAAAAATATTTCTTTCCGTATCCATACTGAAGAGTCAGATGAGTATAAGTCACATAACAGTAGGCCTAACCTAGAAGGAATTTGATACATCATGTTACAACAGCCCTCAGTTGCTATTGTAACAAGATGACTAGATGGGTCATCTCGTACAATTTAAATGAATTATTGTTTGATATAAGAAACATCGGAAATAAATAGATATTCTTTTCTTGAGTTGGAGACAGAAATCCGCGCCAAGCTAAAGGTTGTGTTAGCGTGGGCGACAGTCTGACTCAGCCGGAAGTGTCCCGTAATTCGAGACAATGAGGGGATTATCTCTGGCACTGATACCTGTGAGAAAGTCTGGACGCTGGGAATTTTGCAGATGGAATCCTTCAATGGATGTTCACTTGGTGTCGTGAGAAAATTGATTTCTGCATAGCCTCCCGAACAATCCCGACAAAACCCGAAGACTCTTAGCAAATAAGAGGCAATGTATTAGCCAGCATAGAGGGGAGACTTTTGCGAAGCCAATCCGATGTTTTTATTTCCTCACGTGGTTGGAAATATTACAAATTTTGTGTTTTTCATGATACTCGCCGAGGAGAAGAGAGAGACGAGCTCTGAGAGGCGAGAAGAGGTCACTTGTGCTGGGACTATCGCCCTGGTTACTGATTGCCAGAGCAGTATTGATGGTTCCAATCTGGAAGCTTGGGTGATTGAGTGCCAAGTCCCGTCGAGGTTGTCATTTGTGCTGGTTGACGTGACAAGTGCCTTACAATATCAGGACAGGTGCGCTGTTTGAGAGACGATAGCGCTCTTGTTGCGACGCTGCATGCTACCAGACAGACACGGTAATTATACCTCCAGAAACAGGGTGTACTCAGACGAATCATTGAGATAGCCCTTTAACGGTCTCATGAGTAAGAGTTCTTATGCCGCCGGACATTAATTCCTGAGCTAGTTGTGTCTAAAAGCCGAGTGCTTTTTGGTTTTCGTTATCCAGTTTGAATTGAAAGACTGATTTCCATGTTTGGAAACTTTCAATGACTATTATTTGTGGGAACAAATTAACTCCCAGGCGCCCTATGTAATCCAGTTAAATCTGATGTTTTCTTGTTATCATTGTCATACAAGAATCGCTCTCGTTATGTATAAGAGAGTTTTTTCTTCAGTTGCATATGGAATTTGTAACTCTTTGTAATGTACATGTATTGTACTTTCTTAGCTTCAATTAACGATAATTGTTTGTTTTCTATGTTGCACATGTAAGACGAGGAATTATGTTGAACTTTATTTTGCATAGACAGATGTTTAAGATTAATGGTAAATACACGTCTGTCTGTACGCAGTAATGAGTACCAAATAAACCAATATTTTAGGATCTTTTCAAATATTAATAACAGAAGTAATGGTTTCACCTCTGTTTCCTGAAATTAATATATATGTGCTTTGCATAAAGTAGTGGAAGGTGGAGATTATAAATCGTGCAAGGTAAGCAATTAATCTGCCCAACGTACCAATCCGCTACCAGTCTTGAATAAAATTGTACTTTATGAATTAATTGTAGCAACCAGGGAGATGAGTGAATATAGTTTTGTATATTTTTCTTGCAATTAATTATCAAATTGTGGAAATGAACATTGTTTTATGGAAAGAAACTATGTAAATACTATTTAATATGTTCAAGGACAGTACTATGCAAGAAACATTAGTTAAAAGTTTGTAATTATATGTATTGAAGAGAGTTACGGTGTTTAGAATATAATTTGCGACAGTTTGAACTGATTTATGTGGATAATTTTGTGTGTAAATATCTTAAATTTTTATTTCTGTCCATTTCTATAATTGTTGTGAATGATTTTGTATTAATTCTGATTGTTTTAATATGATTTTAATAGTTTAAGTATTGTTAGAATTCCAGAAACGTCGGTCGGAAGTCTTTGAATTAGTCTGGAATTTTCTGTAAAGCTTATATAAGCGATCGGCAGAGATGAGTTATTCAGTATTCAAAGAGTTGTATTCAGAGTAGTTGTTTAAGTGTTATAATCGCTGGAGAATTTTGTTTTACGTTTGCACCTAGTATCTTTGGAATCTGATGTCTGAAAAGAAAATAAATCAAGTTGAAAGTGAATCTTGTTGGACAATTTATTTCATTTTAAAACGAGATACATATAAGGACAGAACAGCAAGAAAGAGTAATAAACGAGTTAATTATCATTGTGTTTCAAACCACCTGGCTTAATTGATGTGATAGTTCAGAATACCTGAAACTAAAAGTTCTCATTTGATTTTGTGCCAACAGAAAATGATACACATTATCGTGTTTTTTATGTTACTCTGAAACACTACAAATTACCTTATACTGTTTAATATAGTGGCAATATACTGTTCCATATCCAATGGCTTAAAAGCGTGTTCTAGATGACGAACATGCATTAACCATGATAAATATTCTTAAAATGCGTTGCATGACGAAATACTCTACAAATTCACTATTGCTCTCTCCACGAGTTACCCATAAGTTTATAAGTTTACCTGGCCATTTGGTCTTCTTGCACCTTTGTACAATCGAATTGCGATAATCTTTGATGAATAGCTGATATCACTAGAGACTATTTCTGTATTATATCATTCACAGTTCAAGTATTGGGTTTAGGTTCCATGAAGTGTGCCACCTTAGTTTGGGTTGTCGCTTTATATAACTCTTAGCCCATCGAGTTTTTGGTTTCCCAGGCTTCCCAAAACCACTCTAGTTGAATACTGGGGTTATCCATTCAGTATATTATTGTCGAATTTCTTCCCCTTTCAACCCCACCATCTCCCGAATATTTGACTCCAACGTCGACGTTGACAGGCATAAAGCCAAAAATCGTTTTTAATGCTGCATCTGTACCTCCTTTGATAAACTATTCACTTTTCTAAGTAACTTGTTGTTCCAATCATTTAATTTGAAAATCCACTTGAAGTTTTCTACTTACTTGATGGATGCTGTGACGATATTGAGTAATAAATAGCTTGAGTATTAAGGAGAAAACTTGAAATAATTTTCGTCACCTGTCTTAATTCTTCATGTACTTAGAAAAACACTGTGTTTATAACCCGAAGGTTTTTTGGATCCTCCCGGTTGTATCAGAAGTAAGACGGCCAGTTCCTTTCCTATCCGAATGAAGATATGACATCGATCTATATTAAGTTCCAATTATAGCTGCAATTTTATAACTGTGCCCCTCATTAAACTCCAGTAAATCAAATTGCTTTAAAGTTAAATATCTTGAAAGGCAAGTTATTATCTGGATATATGTTCGTAAACAGCAGTACTATTCTACACGTGCCATGTATTAATTGCAAGGTATTGGTAATAAAATGAATGTTTAGCATTATGACAGCTCCTTGAGGACATCATTCCCCCAGAACCATTCCTTGTTACCGTTTCGCTGTGGCCATAAAGATTCCTCAACAATTCGTCTGCCAAAGTTTGTTCTTGTGGGTTTCGGTGGTCGAATCCTGATGTTTTGACGCACCATTAGAAGAAGAATAAGTACAGTAATGTACCTCGGTGCGGTCGGGATGCAACGCCCGCCACAGACCGTTGACGACTGTGAAGATGTTCATGGTTACTGCAAGAAAATGTCGTGGTACGTGCTCAAGCAATAGAAAACTTCTTTCACCATCTCAATTGGCAGGGTGAAGCCACAGAAACATCTCAATGGCATCCAAGCTTGAAGTTCTTTGAACAACTGAATGTATTGACTGACATCTGACTGCAGAAAATAGATGCTGTTCCATTATACTGTTACCGGAAATATGATTTTTAAGAGTTCTTATCGATGCCATTGGTTTTTACCATCCCCACGTGGTTTGTAATTTAATTTGAGTTCATCATTCCAGGTACTAAACGCTTCCAATATTATCACAGCTTCTTAAACGATAAAATCAACTATTAACTTTCAATTCACACTTATTCAGCACTGCGTTAAAATATTATAATTGAACCTAACTCTGAAATAAGGAAAGCATATAGAAAACTATTTGCTAGACGGCACTGTGGAACTTCCATCTAAATCGTATTCAGAGATCTGCATTCAGCTCCTGTAGAGAACTCCTTATATATATTCCTCGAAGATAAGGTGGCCTACGATGGTTTCAGAAAACTAAGTGAAGAAAGGCCAGGGGGGGGGGTTAGACAATAGGAATGTTTTGGAGTGGTATTGTAAATATAATAGACGATTCCAAAAGACTGAAACAAACCAAAAAATAATACCCACTGCTCGCATTGGAGACAAGAAATTATTAACTAAACTTTCACCATTAAAGGCAATTAATAGTTACTACAGACACTCTCACTCATCCTCTAAAAAAATTTACTTCCTATTAATACCATATTCTGACACAGAGGATCATTTTAAATTAATGTTGGGGACACATTGATTGTTGTTTTCGGGTAATATTGTAAATGTTTCGAACTGTCCATTATATGTAGAAATGTAATTTATGAGGGAAGTATTGAACAAAACTATTGATTGACATGCGAAAAGATTCCTTTCAGTGGCAAGCACTGAAGATCCAAAGAAACTGGTATAGGTATGCGTATGCAAACACAGAGATATGTAAACACACATAGTACGGTGCTGCGGTCGGCAACGCATATATAAGACAACAGGTGTCTGGCGCAGGGGTTAGATCGGTTAATGCTGCTACGATGGCCGGTTATCACGATTTAAGTGAGTTTGAACGTGGTGTTATAGTCAGTGCACGAGAGATGGGAAACAGCCTCTTCGAGTTAGCGATGAAGTGGGGATTTTCCAATACGACCATTTCACGAGTGCACCGTGAATATCGGGAATCCGGTAAAACATCAAATCTCCGACATCTCTGCGGCCGGGAAAAGATCCTGCAAGAACGGGACCAACGACGACTGAAGAGAATCGTTCAACGTGACAGAAGTGCAAACCCTTCCGCAAATTGCTACGGATTTGAATGCTGGGCCATCAACAAGTGTTACCGTGCGAACCATTCAACGAAACATCATCGATATGGGCTTTCGGAGCAGAAGGTCCACTCGTGTACCCTTGGTGAGTGCACGACACAAAGCTTTACGCCTCGCCCGGCCCCTTCAACACCGAAATTGGACTGTTGATGATTAGAAACATGGCGCCTTGTCTGACGAGTCTCTTTTCCAATGGTATCGAGCGGATAGACGTGTACTGGTGTGGAGATAACCTCATGGACCTTATGGGCCCAGTATGTCAGCAGGGGGCTGTTCAAGCTGGTGCAGGCTCTGTAATGGTTTGGGGCATGTGCAGTTGGAGTGATATGGGACCCCTGATACGTCTAGATGTGACTCTGATACGTGACACATAAGTACGAACCCTGGCTGATCACTTGCATCTATTCATGTCCATTGTGCATTCCGACGGACTTGGGCAATACCAGCAGCGCAATACGACACCCCACACGTCCAGAATTAGTACAGAATGGATCCAGGAACACTCTTCTGAGTTTAAATATCTTCACTGGTCACCAAACTCCCCAGACAAAAACATTATTGAATGCCTTGCAACGTGCTGTTCAAAAGAGATTTACACCCCCTCTTACTCTTACAGATTTATGGACAGCCCCGCATGATGCATGGTGTCAGTTTCCTCCAGTACTACTTCAGACGTTAGTCGAGTCCATACCACGTCGTGTTGCGTCACTTCTGCCTTCTCGCGGGGGCCCTACACGATATTAGGCAGTTGTTCCAGTTTCTTTGGCTCTTCAGTGTATATTGTTTAATAAAAACAGTGACCACTGATTTCATTCCCGACATCTAATTCGGAGCAGTTCCTGAACATAATTCGTTTCATTTCCCTTGGCAGAGAAACTTCCATTCGTTTAGCTAACATACATTATTCCAAGAAGAAATGGCTGGATGTGTTATTGCCGCTCGCTCGTTTCTACATATACTAACCACGGAATCTGTTTACAAGCAGACAGGTCAGTAAAGTTGGGAAAACAGGTTTTCCGATCCTAAATAGGAAAACCAGTACAATGACAAAAGAGTGGCCCACTTTCGCTCACTTCGCCCAATAATACCCGCAGTATTCTGAACGCGGTCAGCTTAATTGAGGGACGACCAAGAAACATATATCTACCACAGGTGATGGGAGGTTTCTCGGCATTTTAAACTGAACTGAAACTTCCTTAAGCGAAATTAGTGCGAGAGAAAGATTTATTGATGAACAGCAGCATTAACAACAACAACATTTGTATTCAGAAGATTAATTTACAATCCAAAAGTTTATGTACTGTCAGTTAAAAAAAATGCTTAGAGTCGAAGTATAGGTACTTATTCTTAGCTCACGAAACAAAGAAAAGATAATCGTAGAACATTTACGCGTCTCTTGCTGACGAAAGGAATATATATGAGCAATAAATCTACTTTAAACTATGACTTAGTCATCATAATATTTTCAATTTTATTGTTAATTCTTTGACTTTTATTACCTGAACCTACCTGTGTGTAGTTTTAATTTTTTATTTTTATGTCTTTTTAAACGTTTAATAAAAAGTTTGTTGTTGTCACATACAACTATGTACATATATTTAATTACTGCCGTATAACACTAAGCAAATATTTTATTATACATCGATACTAGTGAATGGTTAAGCTTGAACATCGCGTAGCCGTGTCCGTAAAGGTTACGTGACACTCCCGACATTCATTGGCGAGTTACCACGCCAGAGATGTTACTCGAGGCTATGCACATTACTTAATAGTTCGTTTTAGCTATGCATCCGCGAAGAAATAAATTACCAAAACAGTAATAACTATGTATTGCGATTAAATTAACATAGTAATTATTAGTTGCTTTTTATTTATTCATATTCTTCCGACTTAGATGTTTCGTTAAATTGTTTGCCGATAGGTATGAAGGATAAAAGCTTTAACTTTCGAGCTCCAGTATTAGCGGAAGTTTTGATTAGATTGAAATTATTAAGGGTCGGAGTGACAACTGGTATTTGTGTTTACAGCAGAGGGCATGAATAATTTTTGTTATTTTTTAAAAAAATAATTTCATTTGTTTTCGGGAACGTCATGTTACTGAAAACATTGTTTTTGCGATTTATGAATTCTGGACGAGGATTTAAACTAATCTTGTTGCGCTTCATAACGCAAGTTGATTTTTGATTTCCTTTAATTTCACTGGCGCCTTATTACCGACGGCATTATTTCAGTTTGTGGTTAGATTGAAATTCAACATGAACCAGGATGACAACTGAAACATTTTGCTACGGACATGAGGAATGGCACAGAACTTTATTTTATGACAATCCTATTTACTTAAACAGTTGTGAAGAAATAACTTGCATAACAGACCGGTTAGCCCGTTATTTTTGACGGGCTTTGAGGCAGTATACATACGAGTATAAAAGCTAAAGATCCGTATACTAATGACATACCTCACCAACCAGGCGGAGAAATGGGATTATTTGCGGACGACACAACCGTATATAGGTCGAGCCGAAACTTAAATTACATTGCGCGTAAACTGACACAGCACCTCGAAGCAATTACACAATGGTGCAACCTTTGGAAAATAAAAATTAACCCAGATAAAAGTCAGGCAATTGTATTTACACACAAATTCAATAAACCCAACCAGAAAATTTCGCTTGACGGGGAGGACCTCCCGTGGTGCAGTTCAGTAAAGTATTTAGGCCTCAAAATTGATAGCAAATTGACATGGCTCAGCCACATCAAAAACGCATGTAATATAAGTTCGGCTCGACTCTACCAATTGTACCCCCTCCTCAAGGGGAGGAAACTTAGCATTAAGACCAAACTTAGAATATACACCGTAGTAATAAGACCTGCCCTGCTCTATGGGTCGGAATTATTTAGTATGGCAGCAAACTCCAACATAAAGAAGCTGCAAACCGCACAAAACAAATTCCTGAGAATTATAGAAGACGCTTCCCGGTACATATCAAACCAACACATTAACCACGACTTAGGCATCCCAAAAATTACTGACTTCATAAAAGACAAATCGACTAACTTCTACCAGAAATCACAGCTTTCGCCCCACCAACTAATTCAAAACATAGGACAACAAAATGACACCGCACACTACAATTGCCCCATCACAACCATAACTAGAAACTATAGTGTCTGACAACAACAATAACTTAATAAAACAGAACAATGACTTCTATAAAAAGCCAGCTCACAACCCCCTATTCAGTCAAAAGTCAGGGGGCTACAATGTCCTGGTACTTTAGTTTTTACATGGGTTTCGGCCCAACCAGATGTCTGTCTGTCTGTCCGCCACCAGTATCAAATGCAGAGTTTTGCGGCTTTTTTTATTTTATTTTTTATTTTTTTAAGGAAAGAACGGAGTCAGTTGTTTTTGAAGTGTTCCTCAAGTGTGACTTTCTAAGGCATATTATTAATATTCACACATTCGGTCCTGGCCTTAGGAAGGACGCGGTTCAAATTTCCGTCCGCCCATCCTGATTTCAGTTTTTCACGATTTATAGAAATTGCTCCAAGTGAATTCTATGATAGTTGCTTCAAAAAGCTTTAGTTCACATCTGGTTGTTGTGGGCCATTTCCTCAATTGCGATAAATAATATTTATATGAATAATTACGCCTATGCAATTGAATATTTGTTTATTTCACCGAACGCGTTTCACTTCATGTCTGAAGCATCTTCAGCGGTTCGTTAATTTTCCATCAATTACAGTATTTGGCAAAGATTATGCCGGTAATATCATTTTGCATCTTCATTTTTGCGAGTATCAAGTCACTTGCACTGAGCACTGAATTTAACATTTATTCTGTGTGTTGTACTTTCTTACGATAATTACCGTGTGTGTTTACTGTACAGTAAACACACACGGTAATTATCGTAAGAAAGTACAACACACAGAATAAATGTACAGTAAACACACACGGTAATTATCGTAAGAAAGTACAACACACAGAATAAATGTTAAATTCAGTGGTCAGTGCAAGTGACTTGATACTCGAAAAAATGAAGATGCAAAATGATATTACCGGCATAATCTATGCCAAATACTGGAATTGTTGGAAAATTAACGAACCGCTGAAGATGCTTCAGACATGAAGTGAAACGCGTTCGGTGAAATAAACAAATATTCAATTGCATAGGCGTAATTATTCATATAAACACTTTAGTTCCTTGATCCCCACTCCTCTTCCACCGCTAATAACGATTAGAATTCACTAATACTGTGCCACGTGAATATATTAAACAATGTTCTTATTATGGATACACATATTCGAGTTCTCACCACAAACCCTACTTTGATCAAAAATCTTCTGATTTTGGCGCACAAGCACGACTGTATATTGAGCCAGTGTGGAATTTTTTTATTTACATTAACTTCGTATGCCACCGAATTACCTGGCTGTCTCAGGTGCTATTTCAACGCGATGTTCCATTATTTTTGGACGCACAAAGCTTGTGTCTGATGAGGCATGGTTAATGTGTTTGTCATTCTCTTAATCTCCTGACATCAGGACGGACAAGGTTCAATGCAAAAAAAAAAAAAAAAAAAAAAAAAAAAAAAAAAAAAAAAAAAAAAAAAGATACGACTCTCTGTTATCTAAGATAATGCTTTTCCCCACTTCCTATCTATTCCAAACACGTAACGTTCCAATTAAAGGAGCACTGCGAAGAATGCTATGTCTCTATAGGCATTAAAATATACTGCTGCCAAGTATCTTGATTCGACTGTATCTGTTACGGTATTGCACCCACCTCTGAACCACGTGTATCTACGCAAGTACCTCCTGGCCATAGATTTTATGATGCACCGCATACAGAAATTGAGTTATGGGAACCGTACAAGATGGTATATCACAACATAATCTTTGCCTGGCGGATGCTGGTGCTCTCCGAGAGGTTGGTGGACAGTTGACCCCGTTAATGCCTGCGCTCTCGGAATGTGAACACCCTCTCCTGGGCTTGCCGGCCGGTTGAGCAACCGGTGTAATGGCTGGACTGGACCGGAGACCCTTGATGGACCGGGCCGCGGCGCGACACTAAGCACTGTGCCGAGGCCGTCGTAAAGAGCAGCGCTTATCGCCCGCCGACTGTCTTCAGCGGAATTCGCCGACCTGTCACCGCCGTAATGAGGACGAGATCATTTTGTAAACGCCGTCGTAAAATTATCTTCTAGAGGCTGAAAGTGCGCTGCGCTCTACTAATACGCGACGCTCTCAAACCTCAAACAGGTATGAGTATGTCAAGTCATCACAAAGAGTTCGCAATTGAACTACTCACTTTATCAGTGGGGTGACATTGTGCGGCTGGGTGTCAAAGCCAGTCATATATATTTTATTCGTTAATAGTCTTTCGACTGATTTGATGGAACCCCTACCGAGCGTGGTGACGCACTGGTCTCGCATCCGGGAGGACGGCGCGGCGGTTCGAATCCCCTTCGGGCATACAGATTTTGATTTTCCATGGTTTCCCTAAATCACTCCAGGCGAATGCCGGGATGCTTCCTTCAAAACGCCAGGGCCGAATTACTTCCCGTTCCTTGTCCTCAGTCCTATTCTGCCTCTAATGATCTCGACGCCGACGAAGCTTAAACCCATAAGTAAAAAAAATGAAACCCTACAACTGTCCCCATTCTGAATTAACCTTAACGTCTCCTTACAACTATCTTTCTCAGTTAACCGATGCATTTTTCACAAACAATTTAACCAATATCGCGTGAACAATAGGATTTGCAGAAAAACTGGTTGTACATTCCAAGAACATTAATGACCATAGTCATATTGATCACGGTTTAGGTAACTTCTTTGTATGAATGCATTGTTCATGCTAAATTCTTTCCGAATATGCATTCACAACCGATAACGTGTACTTGTATTTCCATTACATGGACAGTAAGTTAAAATAAAAACGTACTTAGACTATTTGAATTGTTACATACTATGTACACTTTTTATATTAAAGAGGAGTAGACATTTTTTTTTTGTACGCTATAAAGCTTCGTTTTAATCTATTAAATATGTCGCCCATTATTAATCTGTCAGCCAATAAGACACATTATTCCGGCAACAAAAGAAAGTTTGTTTAATTTGTGTGGCATAATTGGTTAATGACTAATTTTCATCTCTGCAGATTTTGTTTCTGCTTTTACGAAACGAGTTACCAATATTTTTAAACGAGCAATGAGTCACAGAAAACAATCCAGGTAGAAATTTGATGATTATAGCCAGAAAATAAAAATCACCTCTGGAGCTACTATCATAACAGTTTTGCTGTAATCATTTACGATACGACAAATTATTTTGAAATTTATCAGACTTTTGTTTTCTTTTTGGTCGAAGTGAGTAGCTAAGGCTGTTCGTATTAATGAAAAGTTCTTGCAGTTCCTGATTTTAGATATCAAAATTGTTAGACTGCAACTCATGGTTGCATTTTAATCTATAATATAAAAATGAATCGCAAAATGTGTTGGTAAGCGCATAACTCAACAACGCCTGAACCAATTTGGCCAATTTTTTTTTTTAAATGTTCGTTGGTGTTCAAGGATGGTTTTTACGGCGAGAAAAATTCGAATAATTGCCGGAAAAAACATTAAAACAGCCCTTTTCTTTTTCCAACCCTTAAAACAGCCCTTTTCTTTTTCCAATATAAACGTTTCCTATACCATTTATCAGATTGCAATGAAACTTTGGAGAGTTTTCGAGTGTGCGTCTGCAAAGGTTCCTGTGAAAAAAAATTTCCAAAAAGTCAGCCCCTATTCCCCATAACACCCCATAATTTAGGTAAAACCACATTTTTTATTTGATTTAGATAGGAATTTGTACACTTATACTTTAAAACAAACAGAAAAATACTGCCAACATATGATTTCCGAATATTCATCCCCTCTCCCCCTTTCCACCCCCATTACGTTTTTACCCCATAATTTAGCAAACCAAATTTTTTATCCGATTTAGATAAGAATTTGTCCACTTATACTTTAAAACAAACAGAAAAATACTGCCTGCGTATGGTTTCCGAATATTCATCCCCTCTCCCCCTTTCCACCCCCATTACGTTTTTACCCCATAATTTGGGCAAACCAAATTTTTTATCCGATTTAGATAAGAATTTGTACACTTATACTTTAAAACAAACAGAAAAATACTGCCTACGTATGGTTTCCGAATATTCATCCCCTCTCCCCCTTTCCACCACCATTACGTTTTTACCCCATAATTTAGGCAAACCACATTTATTATTCGATTTAGATAGGAATTTGTACACTTATACTTTAAAACAAACAGAAAAATACTGCCTACGTATGGTTTCCTAAAATTCATCCCCCCTTTCCAACCCCATTACGTTTTCACCCCATAATTTAGGCAAACCAAATTTTTTATCCGATTTAGATAAGAATTTGTACACTTATACTTTAAAACAAACAGAAAAATACTGCCTACGTATGGTTTCCGAATATTCATCCCCTCTCTCCCTTTCCAACCCCATTACGTTTTTACCCCATATTTTAGGCAAAACCACATTTTTTATTCGATTTAGATAGGAATTTGTACACTTATACTTTAAAACAAACAGAAAAATACTGACAGCCTATGATTTCCGAATATTCATCCCCTCTCCCCCTTTCCACCCCCATTACGTTTTTTACCCCATAATTTGGGCAAACCAAATTTTTATCCGATTTAGATAAGAATTTGTACACTTATACTTTAAAACAAACAGAAAAATACTGCCTACGTATAGTTTCCGAATATTCATCCCCTCTCCCCCTTTCCACCACCATTACGTTTTTACCCCATAATTTAGGCAAACCACATTTATTATTCGATTTAGATAGGAATTTGTACCCTTATACTTTAAAACAAACAGAAAAATACTGCCTACGTATGGTTTCCTAAAATTCATCCCCCTTTCCAACCCCATTACGTTTTCACCGCATAATTTAGGCAAACCTCATTTTTATCCGATTTAGATAAGAATTCGTACACGTATACTTTAAAAAAGAGAGAGAAATACTGTACACATTAATTTCACAAAAACCCAATCCGTCTCCTCTCTTTCCACCACCTTAATTACACCCTCTGTCTGTCTATCTGTTTGTCCTCTATGCGCTCCTAAACAGAAGTCCGATTATGGTGAAACTTTGGTGAGTTGTCGAGTGCGCATCCGGGGTGGTTCCTAAGAAATAAAATTTCCAAAAAACCACCTCCTCTCCCTCTTAACAAAACCTACGGATTTTATCCGATTTGTACGGAAATTTGCGTACATATACTTTAAAATAAACAGAAAAACACTGTCTACATTTGGATTCCAAAAACGCACCCCCTTTCCCCCTTCCCGCCCCTTAATTTTTACACAAACCTACACTTTTATCAGATTTCGATGGAACTTTGCACGCATATACTATTAATAAAATAGAAAAATGCTGTAGACATTAATTTTACAAAAACACAATCCCTCTCACCCTTTCTACCCCAAAACCACCCCCTCTTCTCCCTTGCATCCCATAATTTAAAAAAAACCACAGATTTTATCTGATTTTGATGGAAATTGGCACACAGAAAAACACTATAGACATTATTTTTACCAAAACCTAATCCCTCTCCCCTTTTCCACCCAAAAACCACCTCCTCTTCCCTCCTACTCCCCATAAATTAAGAAAACCTACAGATTTTAACTAATTCTTTAAAACAAATTGAAAAATATTGCTTACGTAGGGTTTCCAAAATTGCCATCCCTCATACCCCTTCACATCCCCCTAATTTAAACAAATACACAGATTTTATCCTATTTCTATAGAAATTTGCACACGTATACTTTAAAACAAACAGGAAAATACTGTCTACATATGGATTCCAAAAATGCAACCCCTTCGTCCCCTTTACATCCCCTTAATTTTTTGCCACTGTGTCATATATAAAGGTACAGTTTTTATCCGATTTTGAAGGAATTTTAACACAGGTATACTTTAAAACAAGCAGAAAAATACTATGTAAATTTGGTTAGCCTAATCCCACCCCTCTTTCCTTTTACCCCCTCCCTTCTTAATTTCCAATTATATTTATCAAAACCCACAAATTTTTATCCGATTATGATGAAACTCTGTTGAGTTGTAGAGAGTACGGCTCGGAAGGTTCCTGATTTTTTTTTTTTTTTTTTTTTTTAAAAAAAACCCTCCACCCCTTAATTTAAACAAACCCATAGAATTAATCAGATTTCCACCAAAATTTGCAACATATGGTATCCAAAATTGCAACCCCTTTTCCCCTTTAAACCCCCTTAATTTTTGCCAGTATACCTTATATAAAGCCAGTTTTTTCCAACTTTTTAAGAAACTTTGCACACATATACTTTAAAATAAACTGAAAAATACTGTCTACATTTGGTATGCCTAAACCAAGTCAAGCAATAGCGAAGCATTGCCGGGTCAGCTAGTATTTAATATTTCTTTCACAAAGTTTTATGTAAGTTTTTCTATAAAGTACTCCTCTAAATTTGATCCGTTACATTTCTACCAACCTATACGGTGGACTGAATGCTCGACCGAATACACAGTTTTATTAGATGCTTAGATTAATAAAATTAGACAGACAGAGAAAATGCTTCAAAATCTGACAAGAATAAATCCCTGAGAGTTTTGTAATTTTATTTATTTATTTTGCTTATGGTAATACAATACTGATAGAATACAAATAATTTGACATTCTAAGACTAACAACAATCACCCTGAAATTAAAGTTTAAAGTTCTAACCATTCTGTAACATTGCTAGGTGCTTTAACAAAGTCTTCCATTGAACATGGGTACGTCCTCTTTCTACACTCATTGACAATATGGTGAATCATCTGTTGTGGTGCATCACAGTGACAGTTGGGTGAGGTTCTCATTCTCCACTTATACAATTCCGAACTACACTGACCATGGTTGGTTCGTATCCAGTTATAGTTAACCCATGTTTTACTTCGCAGGTCAAGGGAAGACTAAGTGAAGTGGAAGAAAACGCGTATGAAATTGCACAGTCCCATAAGGCAGAATGCGCGAAGCGATAGTTATGCCAGAATATATGTTTGTTTCCGGTGCGCATGGGGAAAAAAAGCGAAAACTTTTGGGGTTTGTACGCCGAATGATACACCATCTACTATTCTGCAAATAAAGTGAGAGCAAATCTTTCGTAAAACGCCTTGGGCTCCAATTACTCGTCTGGTCTTTATGAATTGTAAATTCGCTTGGCACCGCAGTCGCAAGGGACGCCCGGCCTAGGAGCTGAACGTTTAATTAAGAGAGGCCGCGAGATCAAAGAGAGAGCCATTCTTCAGCGGGGCAGTGAAAGCCTATTCGCTTGCGCACGCCTGTCTCTGATGCCGCACTTACAAGCGGTGCAGACGTGCGTGTGCCTACGTGTCATTACCCACCTGACTGCGGTCCTGCATTAACAGGATTAAAGCCAATTTTCGTTGGTAAGCAATGAGTGGAAATACTGCGCGGAGAGGTAACTGCTTCTTATTACTTTATAGTGCGTGCTATGTCGCCCAAATGGGGTCTTCAACAATTCCACTGATACAGCGAAACATGTACGTAGATACCATTTTTTTTAACTCTGTAAAGCAAATAAATGTAACAGTGTCAGATAGCGTGAACTTTTGGGGCGAAAATGGCTATGGACGCCGTAGGCATCTTTATATTAAAACCCCCTACTGAATTCGTGTGGTCAGTTGGGGATCATCGCCGTAATAAGCTGCGTTAGCAACTGGATGATTTTCCCCAACTGATTTCCACGTTTTTGCTCATGGATGCAGCATTGATGCACACGCTGGTCACTTGTGTCGATCGGCGGATGGTTTTTGCTGCGGCTTGACGTTCTTTTTTGTGGGCCGCCCGGTCCTTCGGCTATTTGGGTGTGGCTGGGTTGGTGCTGACGTTCTGATGGCGGCTTGGAGCCTTCTCTTCACGGGACATCCCCCTTAGCTGGCGGCGTGGTCAGAACCACAGTTAGCACATCTCGGCGTTGCTTCTCGCGGAAGTGAGCATACCAGGTTGCTGTGGTTCCCGCCGCAGCGAACGCAACACACTTGATTGTTGCAGCCAGAGACCTTGTGCCCGAAGCCTTGGTAGCGGAAGCATTGTTGTATCGCTGTCATAGGTTTCCTCCTCTTTGTATGATTTTTGAAGTTCCGTCCGCTCCTGTTCGTGTCTTTGCTGCTGGCTAGGTCGGTGTGTTTGGCTTTTGTGGGCACGCTCCAGCCTAGTGCTGGGCGTGTGGTGGAGTTTATGTCTTGAGGTGTTTCGATGGAATCTTCTGGAGATGATTCTGCATGTATGGCCATTGCTGTGTGCCTTGTATTCCCTTGGGAGTCCATGCTGTATTTTATGTTCCTAGAGTCTAGGAATTTCTTGACGTCTTCGAGATCTTCTTGGCTCATACAGGTGACAAGCAGCTGAGTTGGCGATGAACATGCTTGCAACATTATTGTCTATTCCTGATGGGATTCACTTGATGCGGGACGTTTCTGATCGTCGTGGCTGCTGTCCTGTTGCTCGGTTGTGTTTGGTTGTTTCCCGATGTCCTCACTGTTAGATGACGCCAGTGTCTCTTGCTCCGTCGCTGGTTCTACGTTGCTGCTTGAGCTTCGGTGACGGATGTAGAGCGTTCGATGAAGATCGTCGAAGTACTCATCCTCCCTGAAATTCTTGGAAAAGACGAGTGGTAGTTGAACATAACGAGACCAATCTTCCTTTTTCGAGATGATGGGCTTGGCGTTATGTGTATTCGCTGGATCAGAGAGTGTTTGCTTCAGTTTCCTGAAGTTTTTGCTAGGGATTTCCCATACAAACAGCATCTTCCCTGTTTTTACTCGGAGTTGCACTTGGAGTGGGATATCTTCGGCGTAGTAAAACTTCTCCCACTTTTCCGGTGTGACCTTCTGGATTTGCTAACTCTCTGGTAATCCGTCATTCGCAATCTTCTTGTTTCAAGTGACGTCTTCTGCACTTGTTCTGCGTCTAGGAGATGGTAAAAGATAATAGTGCTACTGTGATTAGCAATAACACACACACACACACAGCCACGCCATTTACTGTCAGATAATTACGGCTAGGGATATTCACTAAACATCGATGCATCGAATCCATTCGATGTTTACCATGCGATGCATCGGATTGATTCGATGTTTTGACAAAAAAATTTCTATTCGATGCATCGATTCTTTTTTATAAAAACATCGAATGAATGAAAAAACTAACTTCGGCTGCTAATGACAAAGAATAATAGAAATAAATTTTAAGATTACTTCATTTAATCAAGATTGAAATAGATTATTTCAATTTGAAGTAATTGTCATTATCAGATAACACCTGTGAGCAAATGTGAACAATGGTAAAGATTAATTTTTCTTGAGGTTGGCTATCCTGTACGTATGAGCAAACGGAAAAAAGATCGATTTCCTTAGTTCACTCTTACTATTTGCCGGTGATTGTCGTGTTTCAAAATAACTGAGTGATACCTTCGTACACAGACGGAAAAAAAAATCCCAACACCAAGAAAAAATTATTGTAGAGTAATGAAATTTGGACAATGCATTTGTCAAGTTAACATGTTTAATTGATTAAATTTTCAAGATCACAGGTTAATTTAAGCTCAAGAAAATGCATTTCAAATGTGAAATACTGTTAAATTAATAGCCGGTGTAACCTCCAGAATTTTGAATGCAAGCCTGCAAACGTGAATGCATTGTGTCATACAGGTTTCGAATGTCACTTTGTGGTATGGAGTTCCATGCTTGTTGTACTTGTGCTGTCAATACTGGGACGGTCAGTGCTGGCTGTGGATGATGCTGGAGTTGTCGTCCAATGATATCCCATACGTGTTCAATTGGAGACAGATCTGGTGATCTCGCAGGCCAAGGTAACATGTCGACACTCTGTAGAGCACGTTGCGAGACAACAGCGGTATGAGGGCGAGCGTTATCCTGTTGAAAAACTCCCCCTTGAATGCTGTTCATGAATGGCAGCACTACAGGTTGAATTACCAGACTGACGTACAAATTTGCAGTCAGTGTGTTTGGTATAACCACAAGAGTGCTCCTGCTGTCATAGGAAATTGCTCCCCAGACCATGACTCCAGCCCTGTAGCGTGCATTCCACTGACTACAAGCCATCGCCGTTTGCGACTCCAGTGGTGTCAAGCCAGAGCTCATTGGAGGACGGAGTGGAGATCTGTTGTGTTTTCTGATGAAAGCAGGTTCTGCCTTGGTGCCAGTGATGGCCGAGTGTTGGTCAGAAGGAGGCCAGGGGAACGCCTGCAACCAAACTGTCTGCGGCCTAGACACACTGGACCTACACCTGGAGTCATGGTCTGGGGAGCAATTTCCTATGACAGCAGGAGCACTCTTGTGGTTATACCAAACACACTGACTGCAAATTTGTACGTCAGTCTGGTAATTCAACCTGTAGTGCTGCCATTCATGAACAGCATTCAAGGGGGAGTTTTTCAACAGGATAACGCTCGCCCTCATACCGCTGTTGTCTCGCAACGTGCTCTACAGAGTGTCGACATGTTACCTTGGCCTGAGAGATCACCAGATCTGTCTCCAATTGAACACGTATGGGATATCATTGGACGACAACTCCAGCATCATCCACAGCCAGCACTGACCGTCCCAGTATTGACAGCACAAGTACAACAAGCATGGAACTCCATACCACAAAGTGACATTCGAAACCTGTATGACACAATGCATTCACGTTTGCAGGCTTGCATTCAAAATT
Organism: Vandiemenella viatica; assembly: GCA_031002005.1. NCBI lineage: Eukaryota > Metazoa > Arthropoda > Insecta > Orthoptera > Morabidae > Vandiemenella > Vandiemenella viatica. Next base: position 105 of record JARYHS010013106.1, on the reverse strand, counting down.
CTGGAGGTTACACCGGCTATTAATTTAACAGTATTTCACATTTGAAATGCATTTTCTTGAGCTTAAATTAACCTGTGATCTTGAAAATTTAATCAATTAAACATG